>CAJVPT010001883.1:0-19516 GCA_910592055.1 Acaulospora colombiana | reverse complement strand
GATAATATGTGTTTATCTGCCAGTCTATAGGATTTCCTGGCAGAAGAATCTGTTTTCTTTTTCTTAGATTGTTATATTTATTTAGTTATAAAAGAAAGTGAACTTGTGATAGAACTACTTCTATTGACTGCACTGTTCTATCTGATTGAAGATGAGTATAATTACTAGCAGAGTCATATACTAGCTTATATAGCATGAAATAGAATTTATTATTTACAAATATATTATAGTTTGTATTATTCATAATTTATAAATATAACCTTAATTCAAAAAAATTCATATATAAGTTTATCAATTTTTTTTACTTTATTGTTGATAAATAGTTGTCAAATTTTTAATGAACCTTTAATAAATAATTTAATGAATAGTTATTGAATTTTTAATGAATTATTGATAAATTTTTAATGAATAGTTTTGATAAATAGTTGTCAAATTTTTAATGAATTATTAATAAATTAATACTGAATTTTTATTAAATTGTTAATAAATAATTTTATAATGAACTTTTGATAAATTTTTATCAAATTATTAATGAATTATTTGATAAATTGTTAATAAATTTTTTGATGAATTGTTAATATACTAATTTTTGTAATATTTATAGCTAAATTATATAGTTACTGATTTATTTATATCATTTTTTTGCTAAATTGTTTATTTTTTGCCAAATATTACATAAATAGCAATATACTGAATAATTTTTTTTTATTAGTAATAGTCCGTAAAACTTGAATATCACTTTAGATTTTGTAAATATTTAAACTTAAACTGATTTATTAGTTTAAGTTATTGATTGTGAAGTTTTTCTTAGTGTTTAAAAAAATATTAATCTGTATTAATCTAATTAAGAAATTTGAAAAGTTGATATTGAACTTTTAAGGACTTACTATTATTCAATTCTTCTTTTTCTTTTTTTCTTTCTAAAAAAAAAATTTAGATAGTAAAAGTTAATGATTTTATAAATACTTATTTCTTTTTATATTTTGAAAAATGTTTTTGAATTTTTTCTTATAGATTGTTAGATTATAAGGATAGTTTTTTTTTGTTTTTCTAATTGGTTTCTCTTTTTAATAAAAAATTATTAAAAAAAATTTTTTTCTAAAAAATTAAGAATTAATAAAAAAGTTTTTTATTTTTGAAAGTAATATATATAGTATATACAATATATATATTAAATATAACTTACTTTATTTTTTTTAACTTAAATTTTTTTAATTGCTAAAATTATTATTTATTAATTATTACTATAAATTATATATATTCAATTAATTAATAAACAATAGTTTGATTTAACTACTGTATATATTTTAATAAAAAACTCTTCTACTAATTCTTAGATCATATATAAAAAAGATGTTCGCAAGAAGTTTTTTGCTTCTTTACTAAAAAAGTCTTTATACTTTCCTTAAAACACCTTAAAGAGTGACTTCAAGAGTCATCTCTACCCCCCTTTACTTGTTTACAATCCTCTTTAATCACAAACTTGACTTTTGGTAATCAAGAATAAGTTAAGTAACATCTTTGATACCAATGGCAAGAAAGTTCCCAAAGGAAAAAGAACCAATAGTGAAGTATATGAAGGTCTTCTTCATCTTTGAACAAGATATATATAGAGGTTTTTGATGATAGAAGGGCTTATTTTTCCCCTTCTGGTCACTGTTGGGTCTCTTAGAACTATTACTTTTATGGTTTTTTGGGGAATTTTGCTTACCTCAGTTTAATCCTGAATTTTGGATAACATAAATCCTCACCAAAGGTGATTGGCTGACACGAAATACATTAGTTTTAGGAAAAGTAAACAAACTTCTATTGATTACACTTACGTATTCCTATCATATCATAGGTAATGTAGAAAAGAAAGTTCTAGAAGCAGTTTCTCTCCAACTGCATATATTCGACTCCAGGAAATAGTTATAATATCAAAAGGTAAAGTGAATCTACACAAAGAAATTCCATCCTTTCTTTAAGTTCCTTAAGTGATAAAAAGACTCCTTAAGATAAAAGCTGAGGTTTTTTAATTTTTCTTGGACTATTTCAATCTGATGTACACTTAAATAAAGACTTATCTTATACTATAGGTGGTGACAAAGAAGACTCCTTCTAAAGTCCAAATGAAGCAAAAAAGGATATTCCAACCAGATAAAATCTTTTTTGAGAAGAGGCTGTAAAATGAAAAAGAATTTTTTGGAGGGCTTTGAATTGTTTTTCGTTTTTCCCCTTCCCCAGTTCAACTTCAACAATTTATCGTTTTTCAGGATAATTGATAGTGACAAACTGTTGACAATAACCCTGATTAACTTAAAAATACTATACCAAACTACCAGAAGAGCATAATATTGTCCCCTAAATCTGATTTAGAGTACCTAGTTGAGACTTAGTTTTGTTTAGTCTGAACTAGCTTAGTGAACTCCTTATATTTTTTAAGTAGTGTAGTTCTTCAACCAATAATGTACAAAGACGAATTAGTTAATATGTGAGAAGGTCTATGGATTATTTTGATATTTTTTCAAGTATCTCAATAAAGACAAGCCATATTGGCATGATTGCGGGTTAAAAAAAAAAAAAAAGGTTTGATTTAACTATAGATATTATATAAATAGATCTAAAATTTTAACTTAAATTAAAATTCAAAATATAAAACTTCAAATTCTTTTAATATAAATTAAAATATAATGAAATTAAAATTTTAAATTAAAATTTTAAATTATTTTAATTAAATTAAACTTCTAAATCATTTTATTCTAAATATCTTGATCTAAAGTAATCTTTTGAATTATGTTAGCCTTTTAATTGTTTATTTATCTATAATTTTTTTATTTTTTCAATACTTTTTTTTTTTAATTAAAAAAATTTATTTCTTTTAAATATTTGATAATACCTAAAAATCTTTAATAAAAAATTTTTTTTACTTGAAATTTTTATATTTTAAAACTTTTTCAAGATCTATAATTGTTTTGAATATACTATTATAAAGTTTTTGTACTTGAATATAAAAGGTTTTCAAGAATATAATATACCTTAACTTTATGCTATTAATAAATATAAACCTCCAAAAAGTGACACGTAATCAAGGTAATAACTATGATAGGATTATTAATCATTGTCAGTCTGGTAATTATTCTTTCTTGATTTACTATATATGCATCGATAAAAGTTTCAGAAAAGTTTTTTCCGTAATTGACTTACCATTTTTTAAATAAACAATTGCAACCAATCATTCGATATGCCATAATATTATATAAGGATCAAAATTGGAATATTTTCACAAAAATAACTACGCAAAATGTCAACCCACAAGGAGCAACGTGTAATTTTAAATGTCGGAGGAATCAAGGTAATAAATAATATTATCGATATGCAAATTGAACATATCAATTTAATAAATTTCTCTTCACATAGTATGAAACCTATCGTTCAACGCTGACAGCATATCCAAGCACTATGCTTGGTACAATGTTTCAAGAGCGTAATAGTTCTTTACTTCATCCTACGGACGGTGTTAATGAATATTTCTTTGATAGAAATGGTCACGCATTCCGGTTCATAATAGAATTCTATCGTACGGGTAGAATTTTATGGGAAGATCCTTATACCACAGTTGGCGGATTAATAAATCCTACTAATGTCTCGCGAAATGAATTACATGAGGAAATTGAATATTTTCGTATTCCATGTGATATCAACGTCGACTATAAAAGATTAAAATTTAAAAAACGTCCAGCAGAGGTAATTGATGTATTCGTGAATGTGTTAGAATCGTTTATTGATCTTGCATTACAAGAATGGCACGGCGATGTAAAAATTTATTTGTATGAGGATGCCATCTCGTTCAAGGCTTTCCTGGATAACGAAGAAGTTTCGAATAATCATAGTTTTATTGATCAAAATAATTTTGGGGTATTTAAGAAGATGGGGTATCGAGTTTTGAAATCTTTTGCCAAGGATATTGCGAATTATTTTAAGAAGTTGATCCCGGGATTGGTTTGGGATTGTCATCACTTTGACAGGCAGATTCCTCAAGTTACATTACCCCATTTTTCTTTGAAAATTTCTTTTGGTGATCGATACTCAAAGGAATTATTGGAAAGTACAAATTTATACTCTAATTTAAAAATAATGGATAATGAAAATGATGAAAATTAATCATACTTGCGCGTGCATTGTTTTACGTAACTTGTGTAATATTTCTTACTAACAATTGAAATTAAAGAAAAAAATTTTTAAATAAAAATTAATTATAAAAATTGTTCTTGATTGACAATAATTTTTATTATAAAAATTTTATTAGTTGAAACTTTTATAATGATTCAAATATTAGAGAATATACATATACATTTTATTAATTAATATAATAAATAAATAATATTGATTATTATTATATTATTAATTTTTATAACCTTCTATTAGATTAATTGGATTTTATTAAACAATAGTAAACTATATATTGTATATAATATTTATATAATACTAAAGTTAAATATATACTAATTTATTTTGTTTTTATATATAACTTTAGTATTTTATTTATAGTTTAAAAAATTATAAAGTTAATATAAAATTACTTTATTAAATATTTAGTTATACAGTATATATACATTTTATATTTTGTTAGAATTTCTATTTTATTATTTTATTTAATATATCTATTAATATTAATTAATTCTATATATAATATTAAAAATAGTTTTTTGTTTCATCTATAATTTAAATAAATATCTTTTTAATTAAAGATATTATAATTTAATAGTTTAGATATAATATTAAAAATAATTTTTTGTTTCATCTATAATTTAAATTAAATATCTTTTCAATTAAAAATATTATAATTAATAATTTATTATTTTAAAAAATTTTTAATTGTTTAAATATATTTAAAATTTAATTATTTTTATTTATTAATAATTTAATTTTTTATAATTAATTTGATTTTTTCAAATATATTTTAAAGTTTTTTTTTATTTGTTTTATATTTTTTTATAAAATTTAATTTATAACTTAATGATTTTTTTTAAATTCTTATTATTATATTTTAATTAATAAATTTTAAAAAAATTTTTTTTTATACCTGTGGTCAGGTCAGTACTATGTATTTATTAATCAAAATGAAAACCAATAGAGATATATAGAACAATTGCATCATGACTAAACTAAAAGACTTGTACTAACACACTTGTTAATGGCTTTCAATTCTCAAAAGAGCTTCAACCTCTAAGTGCAACCTTGGAGACAATATTTCGCTCTGAACTAAGTTTTGAGTAATGACCCTTCTAACTTATCCATCATTGGCAGCAGGTTGTCACTGCTTATTATCTTACAAAGAACTGAATTCGAGAAACTATAAAAGGGAAAAGGAAAAATAAAATGAAGGGGAAATGTCTAAAAATATGCAAATGCATCCACAATTTCTATTTAATATTTTTTATGTTACATTCAACTCTTGAAGCTATCTCTCAAAAATCTTACAAGTTTACTTAGTAACTATACAGTATATTTCATTTATACCTCTTGTTTATTTGTATCTATATGTATAAACTACTTCTCTTTACTATGTGTACATTAAATAAGCACTATATATATCAACTATTCTTTAGTATCTATCTATATATAGCTAGTTATATTGATTATACTATATACAATATATAAGCACTATCTATTCGAAAAACTGTATGATTCCTTCTTGATTATTCCTAGCCCAATTTTATTAAGAGTAGGCTGATTATCAGGCTGTCCAATTTTCTTTATTCTGGATCTAGTTTTTGATCCTTCGGAGTAATCAGTAGATTTCTCCTTCTATCAAGGCCTCCTGATAGTGCTAACTATAGAAGTGCTCATAGCTTAGTACATGATAGTCAATGGTATCCTACCGATTGATTAGATCTACTCTTCTTATTACTATTTTCTAACTTACTACTAGGGATAATGTGATCAAGTCAGGATAATCCTAACTGATTTTGGATCTTAATCTTTAGATTACAATCTTTATATAAACTATATCACGAGTAACATTAGTCCCCTTCTAATTGTTATGTGACTATATGCAAAAATGTCAGAAGTCTCTTCTTTACTTGATTAAGTCAATGGATATAAGTTCTACCAAACTTCAGGCATTGCCCCCTAGAGGATCTGAACTTGTATCTTGTGATCTGATCTATGGAGTACTAACCACTGCACTATTAATCTATAGGTCATAATAAATTTAAAAAAATTTTTATTTATAATTATATATATATATATATATATTTTAATCCTCTGTTAGACCTGTGGGTTGATAACACAGTAATAGTGCTCCCAGATCAAATTCATAAAGTCCAGAGTTCAATACCATATGAGGACCAAATGAAAATTCAGTCACAAGGTAATACAACAATCTCATCCTCCATGATGATAATCAAGTGTTCCATAAGGCAATAAGGAGAAACCATACACTTATCATGTCTATAGTAAGAACGATAAATCAATACAAGGTTCTATATAAGGCTAGTATGAGTAACACAAGCTCTTCACATATAACTGATCTCAGATACCTGACAGAACAGTAAAGAAGGATCCTACCTGCTTATCATAACCATAACAAGATAAGATATATACAAAGTTTCACAAATATGGCCAAAATAGGTAGAGTGAGATTCCAGAAACACAAACAAGATTGTCCCTAAATAGAAAAAAAAGGATCCGATCACTCATAGAGCTGACCATAACAGGTCCATAACAAGTTAAAAATTCAGCCAGGTATAATACTGAATAAGAAACATAACAGGTTCTGCTACTCAAGACTATCAATTGAGAAATGGATATCCTTCACACAAGACCTGTACCTCAATCAAGTAATCAGACAGTACCAGAAACATAACAAGCCCCCAGAAAAAAATTTAAAGTGCTAACGGAGCCAATAGAATTCTGTATAAGAGATCCCTAATATCAGTAATGCTGGGCATCTTAGACGAGTTCCTAACGTGTTAGCTCCACCACAAGAGGATAGCAACAGAGTCATCTAGTGGACCATGGTACTAAGAAGTGTAAGTTTAGAGTATTTGAGGTAATAGATGGAATCACCTCATTAAATTTGAAGATAATAAGACTTTCTAATCCTTAGCTAAGTTAGAATTAAGAACACGTCCTATACTAGAGAATCATATAGTTACCTTATCCTGGTTGGGTAAGACATAAATAGATGCCCCTTGTACTATTCATTGATCTGTAAATCCTTAGACAGTATAGGTAATTACTCATTTGGTTGTTTCTAGGACTCATCTTAACTTTAATAAAGCTTCAGAACTGGCATATGAATGAGCTAGCCTTTAAAAATATATATACTATATATATATATATTTTAACCCTCTATTAGGCTAGTTATGTATACTTTATTAAACAATTGTAAGCTATACATTATATATGTGTTGTTAAAGCTAAATCTCCAATTAACTCACTTATCAAAGTCTTATATTTATCTAAAACTCTAAGTGCAACTTTGGGAGTAATTTATTACTTCATTAGTAATTCAGATAGAAACCCTTCCAACTTCTAACATCATCATCTGCAGGTTATTGCTATGGATTACTGCACGATGTTCTGACAAGGATCAAAACCCAACCACTTCATCCTATATTTAATCCTATTTCTTACAGTATAATTTCTACAAGGTTTTTGTTTTCACTCTCTTTTATTTCTTCTCTTTGCCTTGTGCTTTTGTAACTAGAATTATTTTGTGGATCTTGCCTTTTTGCTTCCCGGATCTTCTTATATTTTGCTCTTCTATCAATTATTTGTTCTTGTTCCTATTCAATAATCTTTTCATATCTCACATTCCAGACTTGTTTTCGGATCTGATTGCAAACTTTTTTTTATACTTTTAGAATCCATTTTTTTACCATTGTTTTCAGCTTCTTTCTATGACAGTTTAGATTAGCAGCTTCTTTGATTGCATCACTTTTTACTAATCCTGCACAAAAATTAAGAGTGCTTGAACCAGTTTGCAAGGTTGATTCTATTAGTCTGGAGGCCCATTTATTCAATTCACATTTTTCTCTTCTATTGTCGACTACTAGTTGTACTATTTTTTTATCTGCTTCCCTCTTACATTCTTGATACAACTTGTCAAATTCCTTAAGAAAAGTCATAGATTCTTTTTGCCATGCCACTAGAATCTCAATCTTATGACCAAAATATTCTAATAAGTGTTCTATTGTCTCTTAATACTGATTGTAAGCTATATATTTTGCTTGCTTGTATAGGTCTAGTATTTTTATTACTAGCTTGTTTAAGGTAGATAGTTCATTATTGATTAATTTAACTAAATAATTTCTTCTTTGTGAACTTTTGAAGAAGGTATTCTATGTATTTCTATCCTTTAACTTATTTTATACCAGATTACATGAGTAGATTTGATGCTTGTGAATTTGGTAATACCATTTTGTCTCTGTTCTGTATTGCTATGTCTATAATAGTACCATTGATCTTTTATTAATTTGTTTGATAAACTGTTGTATTGAACTGTCTATCACTTCTTCTTGTCATATAGTTTTTATGAGTATCTTGCTTGATTTGAGACTCTTCTATTTTATTGCTGGTAGCTTTAATGCCTCTTTGATTAGTCAGTCTGCTTCTTCATTTCATGAATTATTAAAGTGGGCTTTAACCTTGGTTAAAGTTAGTTGGATATGCTTTTTCTTTACAAGATCTAGCATTCACGCCCATAATAATCAATTTTTTTCTTTTAGCCATCTTTTGTGTGTTATCTTCAGATCTTCTTTCTCTAGCTTTTTCTATTTAGAGATGTAAACTTGACTATCTGTAAGGATCTCAACCGTACTGTCTATTGGAGCCATTAAAGCTATTATAACCAGTACCACTAGTTTTGCTTTTGTGAACGAGGGCCAGTTTTTGACTCCTGTCTGAAATTTACTTTTTTTTCCAGCTCCTTCTATTTATATCCTTGCTGCATCCATTTTTGTATTCTAATTCCTATGATCGATTAAGGATCTATCAGAGTAAAAGGTTAGCTTTTTCTGTAATCCTTAATTGCACTGGAGAATTTTGAGTAGGTTATCTTGATACACTCCTTGTTTAACATTGTCTCTAAGTATTTCTTGTCCTCAATCTCCTATTAATACTTGTTCCATTTTTTCAATTTGATTATTTGTCAGATCTTGGGTTTCTGGAACTATACTCTTAATAATTATACTATCTAGTTTCAATAAGAAACAAGAAACTTTAGTAATTGTGCTCTCCTAATATTTTATTAATGGTTTAAGAATAGTATGGTATATATCAAATCTGATTCTATTTCTATATTACATTTGTTTCCATTTTTATTGTTTAGTGAGCATTCTGCACATTTGGTAAAAACTGTTTCTAGATTATTTTCTGTTTTCTAATAGTTGAAATGATTAATTATTGCTGTTCTCTTGAATCAGTTTTTTTTATACTATTTGTTGATTCTCTTTCTAGGCAGCTATCCAGGTTTTCTTTCATTTATCTCTACCAGGTTCAGGTTTAGTGTATTTTGATAGCCACTTTTCTTTCTATCCCTTTTTTTAAAGTGTTGTGAGGTCTTCTATTCTTTTTTTAGTTATGGTTCTTTGTAAGATATCATACCATCTTGAGATAGGGCCTTTGCTAGTGTACTGGATAAGTTGAATCATTCTCTACTTTCTAAACTTTGTTGAGTTTTGGTTTAGTAGCTGGTCTATGTACATTAACCTATTATTTCACAAAGATGGTATTGCCTTTCTTTATTCTTCTAGTATTAGGTGTTCTTGAATTGAACTATTGTCTTTGGTCCATTCAAAAATATCATTCCACTTTCAGCTCTGGAGAGTTAGTCCCAAGTCTTTAGTTAACTTTAGAACTTGCAATGTGAAATTTTTTTTATCATCGAGATAACCTAGAGATTTACATGAAAGAAGATTATGGGGCTCCCAGTACTTAATCTATAATTGTTTTAACCTGATAATTGGAGTAAGCCCTGCTAGACTCTGATTATTTATTCTATTACAAAGTCCAGTTATTTGACTTTTTTTTTGGAACATCTATATACTTTTAAGATTGTAGTATTTGAATAGTGAATCACACTGTTGGTGATGAATCTACATAAGGCTACTTTGTTCTTGAAAAGCTTATAATATGCTGCTATCAAGTTATTGCATATTTCCAGGACAATATACTATACTACATTTTAAACTCTATTCTCAAAATCAATACTCTATTTAGTATATAAAGGGCTTGTTTATCGATCAATTTCTTGTTTTTGAAGATCTTATAACAGTATTGATTTCTTTTAAGACTTTTTCTTTGAGTTCGATTGCGATTTTCTAGTTACCTGTCCATATTCCCAAGAATCTTGCTTGCTCTCTTCTATTTAACTCTCTAACCACTTTTTTGTTAATTCCTGCATTAACTTCTTCTAGATAGTGGTTAGGATTATTGATAGTAACCAAAACTGACTTGTTGCTATTTATCTGAAAGTCATTTGCTTTGTAAAAGATCCTTACTGTTTCTAGGATTTTTTCTATATCTTCTTTAAACCTTGCTATCCATATGGTATTATCCATGAAAGCTATGGCTATATGTCTTGATTCTAGTTTTTTAGTGGTGATATTATTTAGATCAGGGTTTCATAAGACTTTCATCTTGTATCCCTGTTCTATGTCTTCTTGAATTTTGTACAACAAAGGGTTATAGAAAATTCTTCACATCAGTGGAGAGATGTTTTCACCTTGGTCTATTCCATCTTCTGCCCTTATTGGTTCCATGAGATCATTCTCAAATATTACTTTGAACTCTCTATTTTGGAACAGGCTCATCATAATCTTGATAAAGCCTTTGGGTGTCTTGATCCTTTCCATTGCTTTAACTAGCATTTCCAAGCTAATGGTATCATATGCCTTGGCTATGTCTTAAAAGAGTATCCATAGCTCTTTTTTATTTTACTTGCATCTTTATAGATGTTATTAAGAATTTGAATAGGTTCTGCTGTGCTCTCTCCTGGCAGTCCTGTGTAGTTGGGACCCCTAAGAATATTGTTGATCTTGCAAATGTTTCCTATTCAGGTGGTTAGAATTTTGATAAAGCATTTTCTGGTAACTTTCAGTAGTACGATTGGTCTTGTATTAGCTAATTTATACCTCCATGGTTTCGGTTTAGCTATTGGATATATGTGGCTTTGTTTCCAATATAAGGTGTAACTTCCCATATTAAGAAGGTATTTAGTATCTTTCGCAGGTATTCTTTTCCTTCTTGATTCAATTTCTTTAGCATTTCATAGCTAATCTAGAATTTTCCTAAAGCTTTATTATTTGGAAGTGTTCAGAGAGTTTCTTTTAGTTCTATCTCTGTAATTGGTTCTAGAAAATTGTCATACTATGTATCTTGAATGTACTGCTTAGGATCATATTCCTTTTTCTACTCTTCAGTAAGATTGGCAAAGTTGGCATCTCACTTTTTGAAGGCCTCTTGATGGTATCTTCTTATTTCTTTTTCAATTTCTTTTTTGTTCGTCATTATGTATTCCATACCATTTTGCTTGACTTTAACCCGGTCAAGTACTATTTTGCTTCTTTCTTTGTTTGTTAACGAGTTTACCATCTTCTTTTGATTGTGTTTAAAATCATCACATCTTAATTCTAAAGCTTTTATCTTACTTTCTTGGCTTCTAAGTTTTGACTTATAAACTTGAGTTCTTTTATTGCATCTTGGATATCTTTTTTCAAGGATATCCAGGGAATATTGGAGATATTGTATTGGATACAATAGTTTTTTATCTGGTGATGTGGATTATGGATGGCATTATGTTTTTCAATAGCCACACTGAGCTCCTGCATCTTTGATATTTCTTTTGATACCTTTGCTTTTTTAAAGACTGTTTTTAATTAAAAGTTCTTCTGTACTACATAAATTCTGGACTGTATCTGTATTGTTTCTCCTTATTCAATACCAGTTTTTTGGTTTCTAATTTGGTAAAAGCTACTCTACAAATTAGATCCTCGAAGGTTTTCCAGATTTTATTTGCTAGTAGTTCTCTTTCATCTTCATTCAGTTCTTCATTGAGCATAGTCTCAAAGAAAGTTTTAAGTTTATGGTTCAGGCTTTTTTGAAAGGCTTGTCATTGTTTGAGGGATGTTCCTTTTAGATCAATCCTTCATATTTTGGATGTTGTGCAGTGTTTAATGGTCCTGTTTCTTATGAATAGATTATCATCATGTAGGGTTATTAAAAGCATAGTGTGATCACTTCCAGTGATTTCTTTTATGTCTTGATTATCAAATCATACGATTGTATATTTTGCCAAGCTCTGTGACATCCAAATGAAATCTATTCTACTACTGCTTGGGGCATCTTGCCTTGTAGGAGTTTTGTTTTTTTCTTCACATATTGCCTATATATTTAAAAAACCCATTCATCAAGAAAGTTAAATAGAGGAATTTCAGGTTGCCATAAGAGTCTGAAACATGCCTTGAATGAGGATGCTCTATTTTCTGATGGGTTGTATGCTGCATTAAAGTTACCCATTAATATTGTGTGAAAGTCCCGCCCATGTTTTTCTCTAATATAGCTTATTAGATTGTCTTGTACTTTTTTGCATCTATGTTTATCTGATAGAATATAAATCTGTATAATATAGATTTTGTTCTTCTTTGTCAACATGTTGATAGTGATTATATAGTCATCTGCCTCTTCTACTGATGCTACTTGTTTTTTGAGATCTTTTCTTATTAGTAGACTTACTTCTGCACCATATGGAATATCTTTGTTCATACTATGAAAGTGTTTGTATTTTTTTTAGTTAACGAAAGCCTATTTTGTATTGCTATGTATTAGCTTGGTTTTGTATAATCTAATTACCACTATGCCTTGCTTGCTTATATCTTTTTTTTTTTTTTTTTAATACCTGTGGTCAGGCCAGTACTGTGTGTTTATTAATCATTGAGAAAACTGATTAAGATACATAGGGCAATTGTATCATGGCCAAACTAAAATCTCATACTGACACACTTGTAAATGGCTTTCAATTCTCAAAAGAGCTTTAGTCTCTAAGTGCAACCTTGGGGACAATATTCGCTCCGAACTAAGTTTTGGGTAAAGACTCTCCTAACTTATCCATCATTGCTAGCAGGTTGTCACTGCTTATTATCCTCCAAGGAACTGAATTTGAGAAACTACAAAAGGGAAAAGGGAAAATAAAAGAAAAGGAAAGTATCTAAAAATGTGCAAATGTACTTACATAAAAATGAAAAAAGAAAAAAAAAATTATAATTGTTCCATATCCTCCAAAGGACCTCGGCTAGGAAACCTCTTCTTATTAGGAATCAACCCTTCTGGGATATCCTTTTTTTTCTTGACTGTCTGAGGAGCTTATCCATCCATACTCTTGATTATTTTCTTGTGACCATCTGAGATACTTATCGCTTACTCGAATCTAGTGTCTTGCTCAATGCTTCATTTCTTTCGGTCTTGATTTTTTATCCACCCGTGCAATACAGAATGGCTAATGATAAACCCCAGATTCTTATGTGACTTTTCAGTCTTGTTGTGTAACTCTCAATATTTTCCAGCAGCCACATCTAGTTAAAGGAATTTTACTGCTGTATATCTCCATTACCCAAAAAGCCAGATTCCCCAACAATCTTTTTGCCTTGTAATGGTGGAAGGGTCTACAAAGATGGGAATCCTCATCGATTATGATATCATTACATAACGTCTGGAGAAATACATTCTCAATCCTAGAGAAGGACAGTATTTTACATTTCTTTGCTTTTCGGTCTTACAGCCTGACCAGGATAAGGAAATAACCTCCTTCGCATACTTTGCCTAACCGGAATGATAAGAAGTTGAAAGCCTCGGCTTGAACAAATAATCGCCTTTTTACCACCTAGGGAATTTAGTGCCCATCCTAATGACCTCATGATTTCTTTGCTTCAGTTAAACTTCATTTGGAGGAGTGGAGAAGTTTGTAACCTTGATTTCTCTTTCTATTACCAATGATGTCATCAGAACATGTTAGATGACCAGTAAGTACTTGTTTACATTCTGCTACTAATTTGTTTCATGTTCACCAATCATATTTTGCAATAGATTGTGTCACCTAAAATTCAGGGTCAAACTGAGGCAGGCAAAATTCCCCAAAAAACCAAAAAAATTTTGGGCAACTATAAGAGGGAAGAAACAGTGGGCAGACACTTTGAAATATGGCTTGATGTTCACTGCCTCCCACTGCAGAAAACCTCTATAGACATGCTTCAATATGAAAGGCTTCAAGTACTACACTATTAGTTCTTTTTCCTTTTAGAACTTTCTTGTCATAGGTAGAGAAGGTGTTTCTTAACTTTGCTAGGTCACAGGAAGTCAAGTTTTTGTTTGAAAACGAACATAAACAAGGGGAAAGGTTTGGGAGTGTCTCTTAAAGTAAAACTTTAAGTTAGTTTAAGGATAGTGTTAAGACTTTATTAGCAAAGAAATAAAAATTTTCTTGCGAACATCTTTTTTGTGTATGAGTAAAGAATCAGTGGAAAAAGTTTTAATAATAAATTTTATTTATTTATAAAATATATATATATATATAATTATACAAAAATATTTGATTTCTATTACTATTTTATATAACCACCTTTTGCTTTAATAATATCATTAATTTTTTTAAGCATTGTTTCTATATATTTCTTACAAGTTTTTTCAGATGTTTTATTTCAAATCTCCAATAAATTATTCCAGAGAGTTTTTTTATCATTAATATTAATCTCTAAATTATCAACTATTCTTTTAATATTATTTCAGATATCTTCTATTGAATTTAAATCTAGAGATTTTTATAGTCATGAAATAGTTCTAATTTTATTATTTTTTAACTATTTTTTAACTATTTTAGTTTTAAGTTTAGGATTATTATCATATTAAAATATAATATTTTTGAAAGCTAAATAATAATATCTTAATGAATACATTAATTCTTTTTTTAAAATTTGTCTATAAAGCTCTGCATTAAGATTTCCTTCAATTTTGGATAAATATCCTGTATCACAATAAGTAAAACTTTCCCATATATTAATGATATCTTTATTAAATTTAGTTATAGGAATTATATATAGATTCTTTAAAGATTTTATAGATTTTCTTCAGCAATACTTATATCCTTTAACTTCAAAAAATTGAAGCAAAGAAATCATGAGGCCATTAGGATAGGTACTAAATTCCCTAGGTGATGAAAAGGTGATTATTTATTCAAGCTGAGACCTTCAACTTCTTATCATTCTGGTTAGACAAAGTACGCAAAGAAGATTATTTCCTTATTCTGGTCAGGCTATAAGACTGAAAAGTAGAAGAATATAAAACACTGCTCTTTTCTAGGATTGAAAATACATTTTTCCAGAAGTTGTATAATAATATCATAATCGATGAGGATCCCTATCTTTGCCAACTCTCCTACCATTACAAGGCAAAAAGATTGATAAGAAATCTGGCTTTTTGGGTAATGGAAGATATACACCAGTAAAATTCCTTTAACTAGGCGTAACTGCTGGAAGATATCAGGGGTTATACAACAAGACTGAAAAGCCACATAAGAACCTGGGTCCACCATTAGCCATTCTGTGTTACGCAGGTAGATAAAAAATCAAGACTGAAAGAAAGTAAGCGTTGAGCAAGACACTGGATTTGAGTAGACGATAAGTACCTCAGATGGTCACAAGAAAATAATCAAGAGCATGTGTGGATAAGTTCTTCAGATGGTCAGGAAGAAGAAGGATATCTCAGAAGGGTTGATTCCTAATGAGAAGAGGTTTTCTAACTGAGGTCCTTTAGAAGACATAGAGCAATTTTAAATTTCTTTTTTCATTTTTCATTTTCATATAAGTGCATTTATACATTTTTAGATATTCCTCTTTCCTTTTAATTTCCCTTTCCCCTTTTGTAGTTTCTCGAATTCAGTTCCTTGAAGAATAATAAGTAGTGACAATCTGCTAGCAATGATGGGTAAGTTATGAGAGTCTTTACTTAAAACTTAGTTCAAAGTGAAATATTGTTCCCAAGGTTGCACTTAAAGACTGAAGCTCTTTTGAGAATTGAAAGCTATTAACAAGTGTGTAAGTACAAAATTTTAGTTTAGTCATGATGCAATTTCTCTATGTATCTCAATCAGTTTTCTCAATGATTAATAAACACACAGTACTGACCTGACCATGGGTATTAAAAAAAAAATAAATAAATAAATAAAATTTATTATTTTTTTAAAAGGTTTCAAAGTGGGTCAATAGTGCAGTGGGTGTACTCCCAGGTTACCATCTGTGAGTTACCGGTTCAATTCCACTCAAGAATGGTTTTCACAATAATAGGTCATGTTGTACAGGACACATGCTTATCAAACACATGTGTTCCTGCACAACAACTAACCTATCAAATATCACTGTCCGACTACGGTGCATCAAAAACAGGTCACACAGGTCTTAGTCGGTTTTAGCACTAGGACAAATGAAGTTATGATACCCATGCTACCTGGAATATGTGAAGCTACCGAAAGAATGCCAGGAATAACAATGATTGCCTCAAGATCCTATCAGCCTAATGACGAATCCATCTCTTCTCAAATTACCATACTCATGGGAGGTATTGGGAGACTTCGGTTATCTGCACCAGCCACAAAAGTTATCAGAGGGATGGGTCAGTTTGGTCTCGGATTGTAAGGAACAAAGTACTCATGATGAGAACTGCAGGGGCAGATGTGTTTGGGAAAGACCTGTTGGTCTCGTTTGACCAAGGAAAACTCCTGTAGGTCATCTTTGAAGAGTGGTTAAGAATGATTAATAGAAGACTCAGGTTACCGCAAGATACACCAATGATCGTCGGGGCTCTGCATTAGACCGCATGGAGATTGGTGCATCAAATAACCTAGCCTCTGAAAAAAACTGAATACGGCAAGTACGTCATACAAGATTCGAACACATCCCCAAGTTAAAAAAAACCAATTATATCTAAGGTACACACAACAAAAATGCCTCTTGAATTAATAAAAATGGTAGTCCCTAGTGGATCCTTAGAATGCTAGGTGCCCGGGCATAGCAGAGCAGTTGACAAGATGGTACTTGCTCAGAAACAGGTAAAATCGGGTTATATTGAATTTGGGTAGTATAGTTAAAATAGTTATAAGTATAGTTTCTTGTAATCTAACAGCTGTACCTCTCATAATATTCAATAAAAACTCAGTCAATATGACTAATAATAAAAAAAAAAAAAAAGGTTTCAAAAATAATGCAACATTAAATTTTAAAAAAATTATTATAAAAATTTTTTTATTAATTTAATATATATTTTAATATATATTATTTAAGTATATTTATATTATATTTATATTATAAATTTATCATAATATACTTAAAATTTTAGTATTTAAAGATTCCTGATCAGGTGTTGCATTCTTTTGAAAAGATGATATACTTTAATTATTTTAATTAATGTAAATTAAAATAATATTTTCAGGTGTATAAAATTTTTAGGCTAGCTTTTTTTAAGATTATTTATTTTAATAAGCCCAAATTTAATTGATTTAATTTCTTTATTAAATACTTAAAAAATGTAGGATTGAATTGGTTTGATTTGATTTAGCTTGATTCTAATAAGACTGGTTCTATAATATTTATTAATTTAATTTAATCGGTCCTCAGTCTTAAATAGTTTTTTTTAATCTCAATTATTATAAATGCAATTTAATAATAAAGCAAAAAAATAATTAATATTTTAATACAATACATTATTAATACATTTAATATTCTAAAAAAAAATTTCCCAAATTTCTTCACAAATTCAATTCTTTAAACACAAAATTACTTTTGTCATTTCTTTATCTAACCAATCCCTTAAAGTTGAAATTATTTATTTTATCATAGAAAAAGCTTGTTCCAAAGTAAACTAATTGTTTGAATAGATAAATAATTTTATACAAATAAATATCTATAATACTGTATTTTCTATTAAAGCAATAAATCTATCAGATTTTCTAAGAGTATTGATAAATATTTTTCTATTTCATTTTTTATATTATTTTCTAATAATGAGGAAGAATATAATAATTTATTATTAGTTATAAAGAATAAAAATTATTATTTTATAATTGACAAAAATAATTTTGTGCATTTACTAAATTATTTTTTTTATTGAAACTATTGATTGTGGTATAATAAAATAATATTTTGATAAATTTAATATTTAATTTATTATATTATTTTTTTTATTTTCATCTTCAAATGAAAATAATTTAGTTTATGAACTAAATAAAAATAAAATTTGTAATGTTTTATCTAATTTTTTTTTTTTTTTTAAAAATTAACAAAGATTCCGTTTATTGCTTTTTGTAATTACACTTTTCTAAGAATGTAAAGATATATAAGGAAATTGCATTTATATAAATTCTAATTATGTTTTAATTTATATTCTTATAATCCATATAATAATATTATTTGTTTACAATAAAAATTCATTTTTTTGATATTTAAGGTATCAATCCAATATAGTATATTGATGAAAAGAAATTTATTACCTTTTTACATTATATTTAAATTATTCCATCAAATAATAATATTATATTAAGTAATCTAATTTAAATTCCTTTTGGTATTTTATTTTGTTAAATATTCTTTTTATATTATTTATTACTATATGCTTATGACTTATATAAAGTCTTAAAAATTGTCATTTTATTGGAGTATTCTTTTTATATAACTTATTACAACCTATTTATAAAATGATTACATAAAGTTTTAGACAGATTTATTTGATTTAATAGTAACTTCTCTTCTAATTAATATGTTTAAGCATTGTTAAATTTTCAATTTTGTTATACAGATCTTTAATCTATCTACTAAAGCTTGAGAAATCTATTGAAAGATAAATAATAAAACTGACTAGAGTATTTTGTGATTTTTGGATATCTCATAATCAGATAGGATCTTAATTAAAAATGATTAGATCTTCATTATTAAATGAATGGAATTTTTTTGTAGTATCTAAACTTATTAAGTAATATTATTTCATAGTGATATTGAATATAAAAACAATACTTAATATCCTAGAAGCATTAATATTATATTATTAATTTACAAGTCTATAATTTAAAATTTATAAAATATAAAAAAAAAATTCTAACTAAAAGAACTTAGAAAAAATAGAAATATCAAAACAAATAGTCAAATTGCAAGTTATTGGTTTGATAATAGAAAAATATAGTATGCTACTATTTATAATACAAACCATTAGATAAAAAATTATTATATGTATAAAAAAAAAAACTCTTTCTGCTGATTCCCAAATTTTCAAAAAAATTTTTTTTTTGATAATTTTTTGAGAAAAAGAGAAACCAGCCAAAAAAAAACAAGAAAAACCAAGAGAAACCACCTTCACAACCAAACAACTTACAAAAACAAGTTCAAGAACTCTCTATAGAGTACAGTAGAGATAAATTTTACAAAAATTACTAACTTCTACTATATAAATTTTTTCTTTTAGAAAGAGAAAAATAACAAGAAAGACTGATTCA
>CAJVPT010001882.1:0-19532 GCA_910592055.1 Acaulospora colombiana | reverse complement strand
CAAATAGTGAGTGTCGTACATTCTTATCGCTGGAAAATCAATATGCTTATAATTCACCGAAATAGATTATGCGACACGTCAAAAATAGATCATATATATCTACACATCTTTCCCATTCTCATAGTATACATCACTCGCAAAATATGACGATTATAACACTCTTTTAAGAGATGGTTCGAGAATCCAATTACACAAAATTTGAATCATATATTCTAGAGAATATAGTTATTAATCAAATAGGTCTAGCCACGAAGTGACTGCTTTCAGCAAATATCCTAAATACGATATAATCGATAAATATGTCTGGTTTTGATATCGCTACTATTATTGATAAAAAAGATAAAACACTTCCTAAACCATATATTAATCGTCCTGGTTTTGATATGAAGTACGCTGTGTCATATACAGTATATCACACTATGGTGGAACTTATGCTAATAAACTCAATCAAATTTTCGATAATGAGAGATTATTTGATACATTGTCTATCATAAAAGAGAATGAAACACCGATTCAATGGGCAATACGAGTAAGAATTCCATTACAAGATTTATTAACCGCTGGAAAATTTAGTGTATATCATCGATATTGTTTATTTACGTCATTTGGTAAAGGTAAATTTGTCAATTTCGATTACTACAGACCAAAGATTCATAAAAGTCATATGGCTATTTGCTTCGATTGCTGGAAACTCATAAAAATTAATGACGTGCAACAAAAGAAATCATTCAATTTCACTAGAAAAAGATATATCGAAATTATTAAGCCAGATGATTTGATGCAGAAACATTGGGATAATGAATGTAATAAACCAAAGACTGATTTCGGAAAGCAAGGATTATACAAAGAGCTTGGAGAAATTACAAGAATAGATCCGTATCATTAGCAACCCAAGCTTGGAATGCAATGAGAAATGACGGTACTTCTGATGATAAAAAATTTCTAGGTTTAACTCGACGTAAAATAAAAAATCCTCAGACTCGAGAACAATTTGATCAATGGCGTACTAAATGGATTACAATGTATAAACAATGTAATTTAAATATTCCTTTGGATATTTATGTTAGAAAATATGAAGAATATTATATTCCGTATAATTGGATAGATTCTAAAAAGAGTCAATTGCGGTCTAGATTCCAAAAGCGACTTTTAGAAATAGAAGCATAGTATTTAATAAATTATATAATGTAGTCACATAACCTATTTATCTGATTAATATATCCCGTCTTCTCGTGACTCTATCACTTGGCATTTCATGCCAGCTCACGCCGAAGCCAGAAAAGTAGATGCAGAATGTGTTACATACAATAGATAACGACACATATCTTCTCGATTTTTCTATATCAATATGTATTATGGGTCGCAAAAATCCCTAGTAAAGATAATATATCGTGCTTGTTATTATTACACATCCACTCTAACTTCAAACACGGCAGGATTCGGTCAGCTCAAAAATATAAGTGGCAGATAGGATGTATTAATATTAATAGAATAAAATTACAACTGAAAAAATATTCGATTATCAAACTAACCATATAAACGCGATTTTATCCTAACCTATATGGATCACGGAACCCAATCCAATATTAGCTCTAGTGCTGGTTTTTTGCTTATCTGGCTTTGAGTGATGAAGTCATGAGAAGGCGGGATATCACGCTTTATTCATCTAATTTTAATGGGGTATCCCAATCCCAGCCCAGTCTAATTGCTAAAGGATCGTCTACAGCCTTAGTAAAATCAAAAACCACGAATTCACGATCCCGCAAATGCTTATCAATAATCTTAGACGCTTTTTTCGGATTATCCGTATATTGTCGCACGATTCTATGAATGTCGTCTCGGCTTCCTGCCCCTCGAAATAGTGCAAGATGACTCAGATTTTCGCGGATAATTTTAGGTGTTTGCGTATATTTTTGTGATACGTATATTGGCGAGATATTTTGATGTCGACCACTAATGAAATAAGGAATAATTCGTTCTTGCACCTTTTTCGATTCAGCGCATAGATCCTCAAATACAACAACTGTACTTCGCTCTGGAGAGAATTTAGTTATATCCGGGGTTTTATCTGAAGATATCCTTTTAAATATGACATCTTCTCGATATGGTTTAGGCGCATTCGCAAAGATCTGAAAGCTATTTTGTACAAGTTGCCATTTCGGCTCAAAATGTTTGCCTATTAATACGAGGTCATCGTTTTTGATATAACGATTGCCTTTCTTACCTTTAAACATTCGCTGTAATTTATTACCCAACATAAGATTAATTACCATATTAGTTTTTCCGCTATTGGATCCTCCACATACCAGTAATCTGAACGGCCAATCAGGTGCAAATTTATTAGATTTTATTCGTTCTGAGGATTTGTTTGATATCTCGTCGATGGCATATACAAATATAGGCATTTTTTCTTCTTTCATTTTAACCAAAAGATAAGCAATATTTATTCTTTATGCGGTAAATAACTTTTCTTCTGCAATTCACTTTTTATATATGGTAATAAATCGCAAGTATACGGAATTTCCATAAGATCTATACCCTCTCTTTTACATTTATCCCACTTTTTTTGATCGCGCATCTGTTGACCATTTAAGTCTATCTTGCCTCGCTTATGGAACATTGAATTCTCAGAAAAATGTTGAGGTCCCTGGAATTCGTACGCCAATTTTAATTCTTCATTATATCCATCTAATTGCATCCCATTCAAAAATGACGGTTTACAAGATGGAAATTTCTTACCTAACAGATCTTCGAAAATATATCTACAGCGACGCTCATCAGTGTGATGGAAGCAAAGTGGACACCACTCGAATTTCGTAGCTATTAATGGATATGGATATTCCCACTGATGTATTCCGTTTTCGCAAGACCAGAGATATACGTTTAGGCCGTTTATACGACCAGTTTTCATAATACAATATCCATCCCGCTTTCTGGCGTATTCCTCAGCCAGAAATGCTTCAGAATTTGGTCGGTTATAGAATGTCATAGGAATAAGTATACTGTATATAGCAAAAAAATTTTTATTGGTATGTAAAATCAGTAGATACTTTGTTAGAATACCGATTCTACAAATTCGAAATAAAATCATTATTGAATATTTGATATATTAATATTAAGATTCAGAAAGATTACTCGATAAGTCCTAATGCCCATAGTTTATCTCGAATAGTCTTTTCTGGATCTTTATCATCATACCATACATAAAAGAGATATATATCATTTTCATCACATAAATCTTTTTTGAGCTGATCCCGTTCCTGTTGAATTCCCTGGACTTCAATAGCGAACCCGAAATCATAATAAGGAATATCAAGTTCTAGTCCTGTTGGGTGTTTATCTGTTTTCAGGAAATCAGGTCTACGTTTTTCCGATGGTGGTGTACCCAATAATTCGGTTACTATTTTTTGGCAAAATTCCTGTCTCTTCCAAGGGCAAAAGGGGCACCACGTTCCTGAATTTTTTACCTGATCAAGACTTGCATACCATTCATGCTTTTTTTTCACATTGCCATTTTAATTTTGTATGTGCACCGTTATACTTTTCAGATAGACATAATCCATTATTTCGTATTGCAATTTCTCGGGCTTCTTCGATAGAGAGTTTTGCATTACCTGCGCAATGTGGACACCAAGTATCCAAATTTCTTACACATACAAGGCTTGAACTCCATTGGTGCCCTTTATTACATTCCCATAAAAGTGGAGATGTAAGATTAGCATATTTTTCGGACAAACATTTACCGCCTTTGTGGTTAGCAATCTCATTGGCGAGATCAAGATTACAAGAATATAAACCTGAATAATAAGGACACCATGTATTACGATATTTTACAGGATTAAGCGATGTATACCATACATGATTATGGGCACATTTCCACATTAACGGAGAATGACAATTGATATAAACATCAGATAAACAATCGCCACCTCTGGACCGTGCAATTTCTTTAGCAATATCAAGATTAAGTTTACGATTATCTCTAGCACATTTTGGGCACCACGTACCTTGAAATTTTATATTTTTCAAAGATGTAAACCATTCATGACCCTTCACACATTTCCAATGTAATGGAGAAGTGTAATTAATATACTGCAAAGAAAGACAACTACCTCCCCGATCATATGCTATTTTTCTAATATTTTCGAGATATCGTGTTTTATGTTCTTTCCACCGTGGACATTTTGGACACCATGTACCACTAGTTCTCACATTATGTAAACATGAATCCCATTCATGACCCTCAGCACAGCGCCATCTTAATGGTATTCTATTATGAGTGTAATTCTCAGAAAGGCATTCACCGCCTCGTTTTATTGCAAGTTCACAAGCATCGGCCAAAGTTAATCGAAATCGCATTTTTTAGGAGTTGTTTCTAGTATATCCACTATTGTTTAAAATGCTTTGCGGGGGGTATTGCAAAGTTTCTATATTTACTAACATGAGCTCCTCTCGCACAAATCCACGCTTTGGAGGGTATTCATCATTATTATCCCCGAGATAATATAAAATAGGCTCATTCTTCGTTACCACAATTTTCCGAATTTTATGAATACTTGGACTGAATGTGGGGTCCGTCGCCCTTTTCTGATTTTCCATACCTCCTTCCCATTCCGCATTAGCAAGCAGGTAACGAACTGTATCACCTTTCTTCAACCTATTCTCCTCATATTTTCCAACAGGACGTTTATATTTTGTAGATGGCCTAGATTCAACCTTTTCTAATTTAATGGCTTTTATTGGAGCTAACCCCCACTTCGAGTATCCAGGAGCTCTAATAAGACGTGTTGGATAATTATTTAAATAATCTATTACTTTTGGCAAATACTTAACCCATGCTCTTATTAGTTTAGGGTCTGAGGATATACTTTCAACACTATATTGGATTTTATAAAGCATTTCCGCAAGTGTCTTACAGAATCTGTCTACAATTGCTAGACCCCGATGACTATATGCGCCAATCAATCTAATCGTTACATTATGTTCTTCCATTATTTTACTCGTCTCACCCATCCATTCACGCCCTTGGTCGCATTGTAGAAGTGTTGGCCATACAAGTGGATTTGACGGATCATTATAAATTTTTTTGAAGGCTTTGGCAACGTCTGAGCTATTTTTCGATGCAAGAGGAACAGCGCATTTAAAACGTGATGCAACGTCTATAATAGTGAGTGCCCATTTATATGTCTTTTTATTAACGATATCATTTGTAAGGCGCAATAAATCACACATATGTATGCAATTCGGACGTGAAATTTTACCATAACTAACTCGTGAAATATTTTTCGGCGACGGAGCATACTTTTGCCATTCATTCTGGTTATGTAGCCATTCACGAACCTTTTTATACGGGAAATTATATCCTTTATCTCTGATAGCATTATACAACTTTCGAGCGTTAGAATGATAACCGGTAGGTTGATAATAAAGCATGCTCAGGACAATTCGCAATTCCTCATTTGGATCGATTCTAATAATAGGCTTGCTCAATTTACTCATTTTCGACGTTACTTATTATAGTACAAATTACGTTTAGCAAAGTCAGAGATAAGTCAATATAATATGCCGTATAAAATAGAGACAAAGTCTCATTACTTCGTAATAACATGGCATTTCGTAGACCACGACCCCCTAATCAAACAACTCATAGATCAGCTACGGATAAAGAACTCGAGCTAGAGCAAATTAACCAAGAACTCCAGGAGATATTACAATCGGAGGTAGCCATCAACAAGTCGAATGAGAAATATATAAAGGATCTGGAACGTAAATATACCCGGTGTGAGAATGAAATTCAATCTCTCAATAAAGAACTGGAACGTCTCGAGAATGCTTCAGAGGGAGAAAAGGCGGAGTTGAGATCGGAAATATCATCCCTTAAAAAAAGCTTATATCAAGCTAAAAAAGAGGTCCGAGACAAGATATTTTATATCGATAGTATAGAGAAGCAATTACAAGAATCGGAAGAGCGGGTTCAAAATTTAAGGCATAGATTCAAAGTTATTTCTTCTCGAAGAAGCTCTCCAAGTTTATATAATTCAAAAGAGGAAGACGTAGATATGGCGAATCTTGACCTTTTTATACAAATCGAACGAGGCTTGACTCGTATTGAAAATCACCTTAGAGGCGCTGGAACACCGTTAAATAATCCTATGAATATTATAAATGGCATTAGAGGTTCCTTAAATACCGTTCGGCATAATTATCAGTCTGCGTACCAGGATATAAACGATGTTATCGATCAACGAGATGACAGCAATAATAAGATAGTCCAGCTACAGCAGGATGTCAATTACTATAGACAACAAAACGCCAACCTTCAGGATCAAACCAATCGACTTGTTCAAGAGCGAGATACCTTGCAAAATCGTGTCAATCAACTTACACTAGAGCGTAACAATTCTCAGAACGATCTTGCTCTAATGACTATGGCTTATAATAATGAACAGGTAGAACGGCATTTCTGGTGGAGGGTAGCTCAACAATTGGAAAGGGGAATGCAAACACGTATCAATGCTCTATTACTTGACAAATTTGCGCTCAATTTTAAACTTCGGAGGTACCAAAGGCATGGGAGAGAATTACAACAGGAGCTACAACAATGTTGGGCTGATAAAGGATTATTAGAATATAATCGAGATCGGCTCTTTGATAAATATTACAATAAATTCAAGGATCGGAAGGCAAGTCATATCAAGTGGAAAAATAGAGAGCGCAATTCACGGCAATTAATTTTAAATTTACAAGCCCAAATTTTATTACTACAGAATAATATACCACAGAATCATAATAACAATCGAACAGGTATGGCAGGATATGCACCACCCCTATTTTACGGAAAAGCTGGAGAAGATCCTGAAGAATGGATTAGAGATTTTAGACAATACTGTGAAGCATCTGGGCTTGATCCACTTGCAGATGCTCGAACCAGAGTAAGAATTCATGGACTTTTTGAGACGTGTTTAAGAGATGATGCAAAAGATTTTTATGAAACTCATCTCAAGAATAAAAATTGGGAATTGCAAAATATTAGCGATAATACGGGCCTTGCGGATCTTGGGGCTATTAATGGATTAGCTAATAATAATGCATTGCGCAATATCAATGCTAATCAGTTTAGAGGCGGAGCTCTTCAAATAAGAAATACAGTTCCAGCTGACAACAATGCAATTGCTACACCATTGGTGCCGGCACATACCGTTTTCGATGAAGATTGGTTAATAGCTGGTGGACAACCAACAGATTTAGCTCCAAATGCTCCCAATGCTAATGCAGGAGGTAATACTATTGCCCCTGGTATTCGTATCGGACAAATAATATACTGGTTCAGAACAAATTATCCAACAATTACTGCTGAAAAATCGAAAGTTGTATTTAATAATATTACTCAAGGAACCGATCCTATAGGCCGATTCTATGCACAATTAAAAAGAATGGTTGTTCTTGATTATCCAGCACTTCCAGCATTAAATCGGGAAGAAATGATTAGACAACAATTCTTTCAAGGTCTTTCCCCTGACAATAAATTAGAAGTAAGACGTATTGGTCTTGAAAATCCAATTTCCACTTTATTACCAAAATTAGAACAAATTGAAAGACAGAAAGCGGAAATGATGTTAGGTCAGTATAATCCGGAATCTCATCCCGTTATTTCTCGATTACAATCTAAAGATAACGCAAAAGATTCTTACATAAAAAGTAATACGGGTATGAGTAAAGATGAAACAGAAAGTTTTGTAAAATCTATTATAGCTTCATCACAATCTCCGCCCGTTTCTACACAATCAACTTCCCAAAGACGAGAAGGACAATTATTGCGACCCAGTCAAATGAAACCAGGTGAAATATATTGGGGTTCAGGTCTGCGCTTGAATGACCAAGAATGGCTTCAGATGGATGAAGCAACAGACCGTCTTAGTGCTTTAGCAGGTCCATCTACTTTACAATCATTAATAGATACAATTACTAAAGGAGTAGTCGATAAATTTTCTTCCTTCTTACCTAAGAAAAACGGAGATGCATTAAAAAATGTTGAAGTTGACTCAGATGAAGAACTGGCTAAGCATATGAGTAAGTTGTCAATAAATAAGGCTATATCTAAACAGGTCAAGAAGGAGATTAAGAGATCGTCCCAACACAGGTGCTCAAACTGTGGTAGAACAGGTCATAATTCTCGCAATTGTAAATATAAAAAGCGAAAGTCTAAGAATAGATCCAAAAAGACAGGTAGTGTTAATAAGGTCACTGTGGATTCAAGCTCTGAGCCAGGTTCAGATACAGACTCTTCTGATAACGATTCTTCAGATAATAACTCCGATTCTGAGGAAACTTCATCTGAAGCTGATATCAATGTCAATATTACGCGTTTAAAAAAAAAGTAAAGCAGAAGAGTAAATCGGCATCTAAGAAGAAGCCCAAATTGCAAAAAACGAAAAAAGATAGTTCTATCTCTAATAAAGTACAAAAGAGTTCAGGTATAATTATTGATAAACAAATCCGAAAAATTATTTTAGATATGTTTAATGATCCAAATATAATAGAAATGATTAAAAACAATATCTTTAGCGGAGCAGTTATCGAAAATAACAGTTTTACAAATTATCGAGAACCAGTTCCGGATATACCTGAGTCAGAGGAAGAAGAGTTTATAGATGATCCTATGGAGATTGATTTTGTTCAAAAAAAAAAAAGATCCAGCTACGGATGTCGTAACTACAAAATGTAAAATTAAACGATTAGTAATTCCGGCAGCCACCGTCGACCCCGGTGCAAATTTTCCAATTATCACAGAAGATATTGTTAAACGTTTGAAACTTATAATTGATACGAAAGAAAAACATGATCTTAGTGGAATTGCTACATCACCTATTGAATCCATTGGAATTGTCCGTAATGTTCCAGTAAGTTTTACCCCAGGTTGTACTATACATTCTGATTTTGCTGTTGTTAAACATCATAAGCCGATGCTAATTTTACCAAACACTCTCTTAGACAAATATGATTACGATTTGCTCGCATCGAAACGAGAATTAAAACTTGTATGTAATGGTAAAGAGTATTTTATTCCGATAAACATGCATAAGATCAAGAATAAACTCGAAGTAAATTGCGCTACTGCGGGTTTTAGCCCAGAGTCTGACAATTTAACTTTAGCGGAGCAAGTACCAAAGGTGCTAAAAAAAAACGCATGAGCTATGAGGAGTTAGAAAAATCGCTATATACTACTCTCAAGTCTAAAGCTGAAATAAATGATCTTTGTGAAAAGTTGCAAATGCGTTATGAAAAGCTAATTGAATACATCTCCTTTAGAGATAATAGCATAATTAAAGAAAAGATAGATCTAAGTAGTACCTAATAGGCGAGTCATATTTGCTTTATTTTTCTCATCTCTTCTGGCTTCTTTTTCACGTAATGCAACTAGATCCTCACTACTTATTTTTTCTGTCTCATTAGAGTTATTAGTAGGTATTGGATCAAATATATGAGAGCGGAGCTCATGGCTCGAAGAGTCGCTCTGAAGGAGCTTATTATTGCATTGCAATGACCCTTCGGGTCTACATAATACAGATTTAGTCCGAGATTTGGATCTTCTCTTTTTTGTTTCCGTATTGAGAGTGGTAGATGCCAGATGTAGGTTCAGAGAACTATGATTCAAAGAAGAGACAGAGTCTCGAATCTCTGATTCATCGTCTAAGGACTTGTTCTGCAATAAAATCTCACTTTCGATTCGTAATCGAGAATTTATTTGCTGTTGGCGTTCTTGATTTTCTATATAATCAACAACACGAGAGTGGGATATGCGATATTTTTTTGCCATTGTATTTATTGCGTCAGGTATTACACCTATTGATCCTTTAATTTCTTGAATCGCCTCATCCGAAAGAAATGTTGCATTAGCACTATAATATTTTTTATGGATACGTCCCATATCAGCAATATTTTTATTATCACATATAAAGAAAAGTTTCGAAATGTTTCGAAATGTTTTGAAATATTAGTTATACATATAGTAGTTGATACATAATGAAAAATATACAAATATTCCGGAATATCTTAGAATGTTTCGAAATGTTTTATTATATTTAAAAATATACAGATATATGAAAAATAATATTTACTGAAGATATATTTTACTTTTTGCGTCTTATTCATTTTTTATATATTATCTATTATTTAGCAGAGCAGACACAGACGCAAAGTGACATTATTTCATAATAGGTGCTAATATGTTGGCTAATATACATACATTACAAAATATTAAAGGCCATCGACTTGGTAGTATACGTGAAGAAGAGCTAGAAAAAAAATTACATGACGCTATCAAGTCCAAAGCCGAAATTAATAAGCTTAGTGAAAAATTGCAGGATAAATACATAAAGCAAATGAAGGCGTTTGATCGAGAAAGAAAGGGGTGGAATCGGGATTCGTTACGAAATAATACCGAGATTCAAAAGTTACGCACCCACGCTTTGCAGGTTATTAATGAGCATAAGCAACTACAAAATGAAAATACTACTCTTATTTCTCATAACGCACAAAAGGATATTTTTATTGCTGAATCTAAGGCTGAGAATATTACGAAATCCAAGAAAATCAAATCACTCGAGTCTATGATCAAGATATTGGAAGGTAAGTTATCTTCAGCCCGGAAAGATGTGATTTCGATTCAAAGCGACTCATCGAAAAAAGAAACCGAGATCGCATCTCTCAAATCTAAAATAGCTGAGTTAGAACAAAAGTTAGTTTCAACCGTTAGTGAGCTCGAGAATCTGAAATCGGAGGCTTTATCGAAACCCATAGTTGGTGGGAATGACGAAAAAAATATTACTAAGACTGATGATATATCTGCAGTATTGCAAAGCAGGTCCTTATTGCAGAGCAATGACCCTTCGGGTCTAGGCGATTCTCTGAATCATGACACTTACGTGTCTAATGAATCTAGCAAAAATCTAAGTATTTTGTACGCGGAAAAAGTATGGATCAAACTGAAAAAATCGATAATGATATCTCGACAGATACTGTTATCTTCGATAACTGCTTCGCTAATGATAAGATTATCGAACTATCAAAAAATGATACCGAGGCCAACCCCAAGGTAAGTAATGAAACTAGCATTAGTGAAATTAGTAAAGATATATTATCAGTTCAAGAGATACAGAACGTGACCCCCTACCTTGCACAGCGGGAAAATCACAATTCCTCTTTGATTGAAACGCATTCTCAAATTCCGATAGGGGGGGTAGGGACGATTCCTGTCATAGCAAGTAGTTTGATGTTACCGTTATCGGCATATATTTTTCTTACTTTGTTAATTATTGCGGTTATGTGGTTCGTGGTATTGAAACGTATGTGGGGTATAGGTAGGCTCGAAGAGCCATTGCTCCGCAGGCCCGAAGGGGCAACGGATCGAAGATCCGAGACTCTGTCTCCCCTAAAGGGTCATAAAAGACGTGATCGGTTATTGGATACGTGGGCTAGGTATTAGGAACTATCTATTTAAACTTCGATATCTGCGGAGCAGTGCACTTCGTGCCTATTTATGTACGAAAAAAATATATTATTAATAATGTATAAGCGGTGCGATGATGATATAAAGATATATTTATATTGAGCTGACTGCTCCATGCCATGTATTTAGAAAATTATCAAGTGCTAGTTGATCTGTTTTCGATATACGAAATAAGGTAGGTGGTTCAGTAATCATCTCGTTTTTTCTCATAGTCTCAGGTTGGCCAATTTTATCTGGGATTGTTATATGCTCTTTATATCGCATATGATATACTAACTTATGGAAGAAAACATCATATTTCTCGATAATTCGGATAAGTACATTTAGATGTTTCGTAAAATCGGAGCATATAGATTTTTTTATCTCTTCACTTATCAAGAGATTGTCGTTTTCAGTATACGCTCCGGCATACTCTACGAACCTTTCCCATAATCTTTCAACAGTATTAGTTGTCTTAAAATCCTCAAAATTAAGCCATTCCCCATGAAATATCTCGTAGGTATTACCTATCTTCTGGTATAATATAGATTGTGCGGTTTTGATTGCATTCTTGTAAGCGCGTTTGTAAGCATATCCACGATTAAGCATCATTTTAGGACTAATACCACTCAAGCTATCTACATATCTCTCGAGCCATTTATTGGCTTTTTTCTGAGAATACGCATCAATTTGTTTATATTTCTCATCTGAGTCTTTGAGTTGCCGGATCTTATCAGAGGGCGGTGGTTGGTATCTATCGTCATAGTTGATAAATCTGGCACAAAGGCCAATAATTTTATTTTGGAGATAATATGATAAGTCTATCTCCTTTCCGAATTCCTTTGCCACATCAACAAATTCTATTCGGTCGCCCTTGGTTAGATTTAACTTTTTACCAGATAAATCAAAATCTATATCAGTTTTTGGTATTACATAACTGAAACGCTCACCCGGTTCAGGAATCTTATCTTTATAGGCTTTTTTCATTCGCTCTATAAACCGCCGAACAGTTAAATTTTGAACATTGGGCTTCCACGCATCAGTTTGGATAAACTGGTCAAACTCCCATTGTTTAGAATTTGTTACGGCATCTCTGAGAACATCCTCGACAATTTTATGGAGCGATTGGTCATCCTTGACTTCCATAGCTTTCCACATAATTCGTTCACCAATAGTTATAAAGAGTTTTGATTGTCCCTGCTTCACGGTATCGATCCCTTTAATAAATAACTTTTTTGGCTTAAAGTTCGGAATATCTTTATGTGGTATTCCAAAATATTTCTTTTTACCGGTAAAGACAACAGGAAATAATACCTCCTCATAAGCCATTTTGAGATAAGTTGACCTACTTTTTATCCTAAGATAGGTATTCACTTCATTACGCAATTTCTCCATTACCTTCATGGTAATATTAACCATTTCGGTCCAATACTCTAGTGTTGAAATTGAATTGTTTCTATAAGCCAGATCGCATTTCTTATAATTATCTTCGGGACAGGTGAGATATAATGAATCGGTATCACCATATTGAATCCCATATCCTTTTTTTAGTACGTATTCCGCAACAAGCTTAATATTGAACTGACCTGCTGAAGTAACAGCTCCAGCAATATGGCGTAGAAAGAACGGGGATAGACTATTACCCGTCTCACCGTAAAATTAATTCATATAAACTTTTACTGCCTTCTGTTTCGAGTCCAAACAGGTATAGTCAAAACATACGGATTCATATTCAGTTATAAAAACTTTATAATCTCTACTAAAAGGAATTAAGGTTTTAATCGTGGCAGAATGTTCTTTATTTTTTGCTTTATCCGAGACATTATCTATAGCATCTGTTAATGATAAATTCCTCTCTTTCATTTTACCGATAACCAACTCCATATACTCCTTTTTCTCACCTACAATAGCAAGATCGAACTTCATTTTATTACGTTTATCCAGAAGTTTTTCCAGAACCAACGGATACAAACCTCTTTTATCAATCTTGTTTTCATGTAATACCGACCAAGCTTGTAATATTCGACCATTAAATGTGAATTCGATTTTATGGAGACGTATTCCTTTTTGTTGTAGTTCGCTAGCTGTTTTTTCCTCTAATATCATCATTTCGGGGGAAAAGTTGTAAGTCATGAAAATAGATGGATATAATGATGCGAAATCCAAACCCGTAACTGGGCGCTTATTATTGAGGCCTTTTACCGGAGAGAATACATGGGCACCGGGGTATTTTCCAGATTCGACATCTTTACGTGGTATCATACTAATTAGTATATTCTGCTTCCAGGCTTCAGCACCTAAGAGATTGCATACCCTTATTCCATTTGCACGATAATGGGCATCGAATAGAGAAACATAAGCAATTGATGCAACTTCTTTATTGTCGTTTATCACATTACGCTTAACCATAAGCTGTTGACATCGTAGAGCATCAATAATACAATATTCTGCCACCTCACGCATATGTTTTGCAGATTCTATGGAGTCATTTTCTTTTGCTGTTTTGTAATAATCCCGCATACGGTTTATTGGCATATCAATTTTGCCTCCAAGATCACACATTTTTAAGTAAAACTTGAGTGAGCTTCCCTTTTGCACTTCAGATCGTGGATATAATTTTTTGAAACATGCACGGACATCAATAGGTACACATCCCGGTAACTTTAGGAAAGACGAAATAAAAAACTCCTCCGGACCAATTTTAATTTTTATTTCTTGCCGACTAAAACCTTCTTCCTCAGAGGCGAAAGCCTCCTCGCTTGGCAAGTCTCCACATGTCTTTTCTTTGATACTCGAAGAGTGTCTCTTAGGGGCCGAATGTTTTCCGATTTTTTTTCCATAATAATTCCAGCGTAAGATTTGTTCGGCTGTATTTTTCCGTGTATTTGCAGACATTTGCAACCACATCCAATCAAGAATGTTCAGTTGCTTGGCTTTTTCCACAATAAAAGGCCAATCGTAGTCCGAATCATTGAAACCTATCTGAATATCAGGTGCTAGTGCTCGCCAACATAGTGTGAACGCCTTCAGTAAATTCGTCTGATTTTCACAAACGATTGTTATCCAATTTGGATCTGATGCGGTTTCTACATCAACAATACAAATCTGCTTCAGTGGGGTAGGGTCGTCTTTCCAATGAATAGTCATACAAATCATAAATACATTGTCCTCTAGATGCCACGGACGGGGTAATTGATCTATTCCACGTTCTGTATGGGTTTCTATATCCCATGTCAGTACTAGGGTGCGATCGTGTGTTATAGCTAAAGTGGGAAATAAGTTGCGTATGTTTAATGAGTCTTCCATTGGTTGGAAATTATTTATAGAAACCCGAAAAGCATATGAACAAAGAGGACAACATTTATCATAATTGTAATTACTTATCATTCCCCACCCCGATAAAGAAATTCCATATTCGCGAGCAACCTTGCGATAATAAGCACTACGGTCATCTGATGCAGTTTCCAAAATCAAAGAGCTCTGCTTTTCAGATTTATAATTTCGAATAATATTTAGAGCGATTTTTCTCTGAAAAGTATTTGGTGTAAAAACACGAAGATATGACTTTTTTTCCGTATGGTAACCACGGATAGGGAATGCTTTTATATGCTCTATTCGAATTTTACTTACATCTACGGTTTTTTCTTCATCTTTTTCGTTAGCGAAAATGGTTTTAATTTCGGACTCGAAAAACCCGGCATCTTTATTGTCGGGAACACGGATGTCAAAGAAAACCTTAATGCCAGTAATTGTTACTACTGCTTTCTGACCATTCATGAGTGGGCCATACAGTCGTAAAACGTAATGAGGAATGTGGTTAATATATTCATTCGATTCCTCTATATCAACGGGCATAAATGGTACATCTTTGTGATTGGCTAAAGCGTTTTCAAGAATCATCGTCAGCCCCTCATCATTTTCTGCGACTATATCATTGCGAGTAGGGATGCCTGGTAAATAGTCTTCACCAGAATATCTCAGTATTTGCTTCACCTCTTCACTTTCCGAAATCTGTGATTGAGGAAAGGCTTTAAACCCCCGGTGGTAGAACGCCCCGTTATTTTCTTCCTCTATCTCCGGCTCGAAATTCTCCGAGTTTTCTGGGCTCTCTGGTCGAGAAGGTGGTGCTTCTGATTCCACTGGCGCGTGATCAATGTTTTCTATTGTGGAACAATGAGCTTCGCTCTGAAAGTTTTGGGTAGTCATATTACGTTATTATTTGAAACTATAATAGCGGTTAGAGAAAAGTTCAAAATAAAAATTAATTATTTTAGGTAATTGGTGTTAGACAATATATACTACTTAAAAAACGTATTAGCAAAACTTTAGATATGGGATTTTACCGTTGTTCTTATATCCTTAGAAGTGGGAAAGTATGTAATCGAGGTTGCTATCGACCTGAGGGGTGTACAATTCACCTACCCGCATACCATGTAAAGAATATGGTTGTGTTAAGTTAACATCTTCGAAATATGGAGCATGCAGAACTCATGCCGGTAAGTATCGTTCTCAGGACCACTATCATCGGGAGAAGCTGGAGAAGATGGCACAAAATGGTATCAGGATGGTAGAGCGGAGCTCATGCTAAGGCATAGAAAAAATACATAGCTGATCTCAAAAAAACGTCACTAGTTGTCACTAGTGTCAACTAGTTTGTCACCAGAAAAAAATCGGTAGTAATAGGGCTTCTTTGAAATTTAAGCTCAAAAAAAACAGTTCTCAATGGGTGTCACCAATGTCACTGGTGTCACTAGTTTCGCTCGAGTGTCCTTACTTTTTTTCTTTTTTTTTCTATAGGTATAGATCATATGTAACATATGTTATATATATCAACTAAAGATAAGTATATGTATAGAGTATATATCGAAGGTATGTATATGTAACATATATCAGGTATGTAGCATATATCATATACTGTATGTATCGAGTATATGCGTATATCAGGTATATCGTATATGTATCAAGTATATATCAAAGGTATACCATAGGATGAGTTTTTGTTTTTTCCTTTATAAATATACTCTTCTAACTAGAGTAACTAGTGACATATATAAAAAAGTAATCAAGAAAGAAATAAAACGAGCCAGAACTTTCAAGGAAGTGTCACCAGATCCGCCACCAGTTATTTTTTTATCTGGAGACAACTGGAGCCAACTGGTGACAGAAATTCGGCATACTTTAATGGGACAAGGTATGTAAACATATATCTTGCTACTAGGGCCGACTAGGGACAAAGTAAGTCGATAGCATCCCTGATAGCAATTAGATAGCATTCCCGATAGCAATTACGCAACGCATATTTGATGAATCAGAGATGAGTCAAAGACTCGAAGCTCAGCTTCCTCGAGGCTCTGCCTTCCTATAATTATTAGTCAAAGTTAACCCGCCTTTTTACTACGTATGTTCTCGAATATATTTCTGGTGTCAAAAAATCCAGCAATCGAAATCAGCATACTTTAATATAACGTACTTGATAGCATTTTTTGATAGCATTGTGGAATAGCATTTATGTGATATAGTTAGCATACATATTTGATAGCATTAATTAGGCCCTTTAGGGGCGTTTCTTCGAGACATAGCATAACCAGATAGCATGTATATAACATACGTGATAGCAATTACGCAACGTATATTGATGGCATTCCCCGATAACATTTACGATGTATGTATCGGGCCCTTTATGGGCGACTCTTCGAGACATAGCAATTGCACATACATGTTTGATAGCATACCTGATAGCATTAGCCCTCACAATGACGATATATAATTGGTTGCATCGTCAGATATATATTTTTTTGCCTATGTGAGCCAACCGGCTACGACTACTAAGCTGGCATACATTACATTTGTATCGCATGTGACCTGATATAAAAAATGCGCCACCTTGGTGCGTGTCGTAAAATGCAAAATGCACGTCACTCAAGCGTGACCTAAAACGCAAAATGCGCGCCATAGTGGCACATGTCTCAGCGGTTCACAATCAGCGATACAAATGTAATCTATATAACGCCCGATATGTAGACTATAAACGTTTCATCTTGGTGTCATAAAAAACAAAATACACCACGCTCGAGTGTATCATAAAAATTGGATCACGACACCTTAGTCTGTGTTATAAAAAATATATCATGAGACATACCTGGGATGGTTATAGTCCGAACTAAGTGGTATAATTATAGTCTGTACAGACTATAATTATACCACTAGTCAAAATAGCGACGAGTGAGTTAGGTAAAGTCTTAGCTTTAGCGAATTATTTAAAATGTACAGTATACAAATATTTAATAAAGCACACATATCTAGTCTGACCTAAGGTTTAAAAAAAAAAAAATTTTATCCTATATTGATATCTCAATTGAGTATAGTCTATTCAAGTTATAGAATAAAATCATGTCTTTGATAATTAGGATATATTCATCTGTACTTTTTGAACTACTTTTTAATTTTTCAATTATCAACAATATCTTTATCAATAAATAAAAAGATTGTAACAGATAGGTTTTATATAAAATATAAAATACAATTTTAAAATATCTTGAAACAAATAAACAATATAAGTAAAAAAAATTATGTTATTTACTTTATTAAAGGATTGAAGCCTAATATAAGAAAAGAAATAAGTTATTAGGTTTTTGTAATTTTTAAAGATATCTAAAATACTATTATCTATTTTGATATTGCTATATATAATATTGAAAAATCATTAGGAAATTTTTTTAGTAAAAAATTCTGAAGATCTTTATCTGTTAAAAATTTTCCAAAAATTTTCGAAAAATTCTCCAAAAAACTTTCAAAATTTTTGAAAATTTGTAAATCAAAAATAATTTCATTAATTTTAATAATAAAAAACTTTTAATATTTTTTATTTTAAAAAATTTTGGAAATATTTAAAGTGATAATATACTGTATATGTTAAAATAAATAATTATTTATTAAATATTTGTTACATTTACCAAATCTTAGAATTATATAAACTATATTATCTATTTTTTTTTTTTTTTTTTTAAACCCGTAGTCAGGCCAGTACTGTGTATTTATTAATCATAAGAAAACTGATAGCAATATATAGGGCAATTGCATCATAGCTAAACTAAAACCTATACTGACACACTCCTCAATGGCTTACCATTTTCAAAAAAGCTTCAGCCTCTAAGTGTAACCTTGGGGACAATATTTCGTTCTGAACTAAGTTTTGGGTGAAGATTCTTTTAACTTACCCTTCATTGCCAGCAGATTGTCACTGCTTATTATCCTCCAAGGAACTGAATTTGAGAAACTACAAAAGGGGAAAGAAAAAATAAAGGGAAAGGAAATATCTAAAAATGTGCAAGTGTACTACATAAAAATGAAAAGAAAAAAGAAAATTAAAATGCTTCATGTCCTCTGCTAAAAACCTCTTCTCATTAGGAGTCAACCCTTCTGGGATATTCTTTTTCTTCCTAACTATCTGAGGAACTTATCTATCTGTGTTCTTGATTATTTTCTTGCAACTGTCTAAGGTACTTATCACCTACTCGGATCCAGTGTCTTTGCTCAATACTTCCTTTCTTTTGGTCATGACTTTGTATCCACCCACACGGAAGATGACTAATAGTGGACACCAGGTTCTTATGTGGCTTTTCAGTCTTGTTGGATAACTCCCAATATCTTCCAGCAGCCACGCCTAGTTAAAAGAATTTTACTGGTGTTCATCTTGATTGTGATATCATTACTCAACGTCTGGAGAAATGCATTCTCAATCCTAGAGAAGGGTAGTATTTTACATTCCTCTACTTTTCGGTCTTATAGTCAGACCGGGATAAGAAAATAACCTTCTTTGTGTACTTTGCCTGACCGAAATGATAAGAAGTTGAAGGTCTCAGCTTGAACAAATAACTACCTTTTCATTACCTAGGGAATTTAGTGTTCATTCTAATAGCCTCATGATTTCTTTGTTTCAGTTAAACTTCATTTGGAGGAGTGGAGAAGTTCATATCCTTGATTTCTCTTTCAATCACCAATAATGTCATTAGAATACATAAGGTGACCAATAGAAGCTTGTTTA
>CAJVPT010001881.1:0-19540 GCA_910592055.1 Acaulospora colombiana | reverse complement strand
AAACATTACCTGTGATAAAACAAGAAGTTACAGCAATCCAAACTAGCACAGCCATATGGGCATGCCCCCTATGCCAATCTCATTATTTCAAACAATCATGGCTAGTAGAAGCATTCATGATAACCCTGAGACATCACATAAAGGTTTGTCCTCACCCATGTCCTTTTGACATGAAAGAAAGTGACATGTCAATTAGACTGTACTTCACATTAGACAAAACAACGGCACTAAACTTATCAAGACAAGGCATCAAAAACATAAGGCAGCTTCTCAAATACAATAGCAATAAATGCAACACATGGATGAATTCCAGACTAAGCTAGGAAAGGTTTACCGAGGACCAATACTTAAATGGTTCAAAATGAATACAACACTTCCTCCAAATGCAAAGAGTGATACCCTACCCCTTCCCAACCCATCACCAATCCTATGGGCATTCCTAGAAGAATCATGTCTCAAAATCATATAGATAAGAAGAAATGCTAGGAGAGGTGAAACCATTATAGGAAAATATCTTGTTCTCTTCAAGCTATATAACAAGCTAATCACCTGCCCATGCACTATACAACCTTGCCTAATTTCAACTACAATAACTGCTGCCAAATTCTTATGGCATAAAAAAACAAAGAATAGCCTTATACTTTTAAATAGTGTCAATAAAGTCATGAAGCAAATTTCACCAGTCTCAACTCTCAAGCCTTATATACAAATAAATTTCTTTACATATATCGACCAAGTAACAATCCCATAGCATATCCATATTATTCAGACTACAAATGGATACCTAACAATGAACAGGGACTCAAGTGTCCTGTACGAGAACAAATCTTAATTATACAACAAATTCTGGGCTTTATTAATAACAAAGCTAAACAAGATCAATCACCACTCCACCATCAAATATCAATTAACAAATGTGCCAAATCTGACCTTACCACTTACTCAAATAGAAAAGTTAGAATTCCCTATAGCGCTTACATAAATGAGCTAAAAATATTACAAAAAATCAAATCCTTAAATATTCAATTCAACAAAATAGAGAGTAGCGAACAAATAACCCCTAATTTGGTTCCCTAGTACCACCAAGAATCTATCATAAAAACTTCAATAGTTCTTCTTTAATTAATTATTCTATCAGACCTAGCATCATTGATTGGTTAAAATCTATCAATCATAGCAAAAATCTATTTCTCATTAATGCAAGTCAGAATTGCATCTACAAACCTGCATCTATCGAAGACTACATACTCCTAAAAAAAGCAAACAAGGAACTATGGTCAGAGGATAAAGTCAAATTCAGAACCTTGGTTACCTTTAGAACCAAATTACTATTTAACTCTTTCCCAACAAGGCACAAACTTCATAAGAGGTATCCCTCAACATATTCTGATAAAAAATGTCCAAGATGTGGTTATGGAACTAAGACATGATACACATAGTTTAATGCCCCATAGCAAGGAAATGATTCACAAAGCTATCCCAAAACTAAACAAGTTAATCAACCAGTCCCCCCAAAAAAACATGGTGAAACCACCATGTCAAAAAAAAATTTTCCATTAGATACAAAAGGAAGCGTTTTACTTTTAACAGCCCTAACTATACCTAATAAACATCTGAATAAGATTACGAACAATAAATTAAAAATCAAAATTGCTAACAAATCTCTTAAAGTCATATACAAAATTTGGAAATAACGCTCAGCCACAGCAACCACATCTTTACAGACTGGTATCAAATGGAAGAAGAGTAAAGCGAACAAAAATAGTTCCCCCAAAAAAGAAATAATAACAATTATGACCAGAGTTACAATATATTCAACAATATCTTAGATACAATGAAAATCAATAACAACTCTACAAACCTATCAATTTTTACACCCACTATAATTTCATCATTTTGGAATGAGCATTAGCCATTCGACCTTGCTCTGGTATCCCCAGTCACAGACTGCAAGGGTGTCATAACAAGAAAATCGCAATAGGCTATAGTTAACTTACTATTTTGTAAAGACTATTAATGTATTGTTTATGAATTGAATTTCTAATAAAAACCTGCATTTAATGCTCATTTGCGATAAAAAAAAAATAATAATAATAATTAATAATTAAAGATTAATAATAGAAATTTAATAATTAAATATTAATAATAAAAATTTAATAATTAATAATTAAATATTGATAATAAAAATTTAATAATTAATAATAAAAATTTAATAATAAAAATTTAATAATTAATAATAAAAATTTAATAATTAAAATTTATTAATTAATAATAAAAGATTAATAATAAAGATTTAATAATTAAAAATTAATATTTAATAATTAAAAATTAATATTTAATAATTAAAAATTAATATTTAACAATTTTTTTTTTTTTAAAAAAATATTAAAATTTTTTGGATTAATATATTTAATATTTTTCAAAATAATTGTTTATATAATAAAAATTTTATTTTGCAAATTATTAAATTATGATGAATAATTGTACTTTTTTATATTGATAAAAACATTTAACTAAAAATACTTTAAATGCAATAGATGGATGGTACTATGATTGAAATAAATTAAGCATTATTAACTTTATATCTTATAAAAATAAGAATAATACTTTTAATTTAGTTTTAAATAATATATTAAGTTTTTCATATAAGTCATAAGATAAAAAAATAATCAATATTTTATTTATAAAAAAATTTTTTTGTTATTATTTATAAATTTTTATAATATTAACAATTCTTTTTGATATTATTAGATATTAACAATTCTTTTTAATATTATTAGATATTAACAATTCTTTTTAATATTATTAGATATTAACAATTCTTTTTGATATTATTAAATATTAACAATTCTTTTTGATATTATTAAATATTAACAATTCTTTTTGATATTATTATATATTAACAATTCTTTTTGATATTATTAGATATTAACAATTCTTTTTGATATTATTAGATATTAACAATTCTTTTTGATATTATTAGATATTAACGATTTTTTCAATTAATTTTTCAATCAAATTTTTTAAAATTATATTATTTTTTCAATTCAACAATGAATATTTTATTTGATTACTTTTAAAAATAAACAATTTATAATTAAGATGTTTGAATAATTAATAATTTGCGATTCTTATTTTTTATATTATCATCAAAACGTTGATTTTCAAGTTTAACCTAACTATCAAAGAAAGAAAATTTTCAATAATGAATAAATCATTTTATTTATGGTAATTATTTTTAATAAATGAATTTGAAATTTGAGAAAAAAAAAAATTTTTTTTTGAACTTCAAATAATCTATCGACCATCATATAATTAATTACCACATGTGACCGATACGAATTAGAATAAGTCGAGAAAATTTTATAGGATTTAAAAATTGGATTATTTAATTTCGATGATCAATCAATCAATTTTAAGGTACCGGATATCAAATCAGATGTTTATTTTTATGATAACAATTTAATTTGTAATGATAACCTGGTACTGTCCATAAAGAATATAAATGATTCGTTTGCTAAAAATTCTGTGATTGGATGACGGATGGAATTTAAAATTTTTGAAGAATCCTCAAATGAAACAATCTAGACTGAGTATTGCGATATCGTTTAAACGCGACACGCGGAATCTTATTATGTATGCGAGAAAAAAAGAGAATTCTTTTACAAAAACTTTACCCACCATATAGTTAATGTACAACACGCGGTATAATATGGAGTATATGAATGTTTAAGCTTTATACGATTAGTACAATTAGTACGATTTTTTATGGTGAAGATTTACAGTGTTTAAAAAAATACTGTAGAAATAGGAAACAGAAAAAAAAAAAAATTTTTTTTAAAAAGTCTTACGCGATGTTAAAGCACCGACTGAAAAAGTTCTTATTTGCCAGGGAAAAGAAAGATTTGCTCGATTAAACGATTTCAAAGAAAAATGATTGACGATTCTCAATCCGTTTGACTTGTGAAAACCGAGTTCTTGTCACCAATGCCAGAAGAATAAGCGCCATCGTGGAGTCTCATAGTGAACTTAAAGTAGCGTAACGTGATATTTGTGTATGGGAGTATGAGCATATAAATGAAAACCGAAATTTTCGAATGAACAACCGTCCATTGTTAGAATCGAGAAGAAATTGGAATTATTAAATGACCAAATTGGGGTATATTTGGCGGAAGGGGGACAAAACTATGACAAGTGAATTAATTGTCCCTCGAATCCTTTTTATTTTATTTTTCTTTCACCGTTCACCCCAAAAGCATATTTCCCGTTGTCATAATAGGATTATAAAGGGAAAATAGGATATATTAAGATTGATTTTCAGTTGGTGGGATGCGAGATTATAAAGAAAAAATTGGAATCATTAGATGACCATAAAAGGAGTTGTCGTACGACCTTCACCTTATCTTTCCCACCGGTAAACTGACGCCACGAACGGTCACCATTAGCGGGCAATTGACAAGGCCCAACATGTCGAACCAAAAGATTCTGCTGACAAACCGACATGTCGAGCTAAAATTCTCCTGACAAGGGTCGACAATGTCGAGTCAACAATGCCGAGTTAAAAAAGTTCCTAACAAAGGCAAGCATGCAAATCTAAAAAATTTCCTAATCTCGGATATTTTTATTTTTCTTTCTTATTTCGCATCCTTTGTTCCCGGCGAGAGCGGTGAACCAATGGAACAGGGATCCGGGAGACCTGAATAAGGATGCAACAAAGGGCGAAGGGAGAGAATAATTAAGGCCGAGGCATTCACCACATTGGTGTGCGACCATTGGAAAAAAAAAAAAAAAAAATCTTTATAAATTTCAAAAGTGTGCGACATTTATTTTTGACATCTTTCTTGTGACAAATAGCTTAAATCCTATTTTATCATTTTTACTTCTAAAAAAGGGACATTGGTTTTGCGTTAAGATACGTAACGTACAGTACGTAAGCCGCATGCGGAAGGATCAATTGATAATGTGCATTTCTTCGCGCGCACACTTCCCCGGCACTATTGGAACAAGGATGATGATGATGATGATGATGATGACGACGACGATGCGTTTGTATTGACACGTCAAGGTCCATCAATGCAAGGGGACTTACTCTTAATGTCATTAAAGAAAAAGGAACAACACATAATAACGATGATTAAGACAACGAGATCTACTAATTTCTTGCAGCTCGATGAGCGCCTGATACCTAAATATAGCATCACAACGTATCACATTATTATGTAAAATGTGCGATACAAACAATTCTATTCTTATTGAGGTGTCACCATGTCTCGTTCATTCATTAAATTAAATTGAAGAGTAAACATTTAAATTGACTATTCTCGATTAATCTCGTTCGGCGTGACAACAAACAATTCTCATAAAGGCTTTGTGACCCCGGTGTCTTTTGTGATTGAACGAGATTCGATCTTTAAAAATTTAATAATCATGCATGCCCTCATTCATTACCTGCTTACATTCTTATACGGTATGTACATTATATACATTATATACAGTATATATATTTTTTTTCATCCGGGTTCTCCAATTTTGGCCTTTGTTCGTTTAATTGGATGCATTCGCGATTCCATTTTGGCCCGATTTTCAAAGAGTTTCGTGTCATATCGATGGTGACGATTCTAGGCATCCTCTTTTACCTTTTTTAATTCAACGTTTCGCGGATCATCCGTTTGACGCAAACCGAACGATTGGCGCCGCACCCCTTAATGTCTCTTCATCGGTTTAAACCGATCGTTGGGTAAAATATACATGATCGCCTGCGTCCACCCCTCTCCAACGATGCAATAGTACGAACGAACGAGTTCCTGATCACGACCCGGGGACGGAAAGAGTGTGTCTCGACGTCCGTTACACCACATTAATCAGGTCAGGATGCTACGCAGTTGAACCAATTGTCGGACGGGTGGTTCATGGAAGTGCAACAAGAAATCGATCTTTTCAGATGACGAGATTTAATGATGAACGAGTCAAATCTCTTCGGTCGTCTCCCATTGATCCGATCTTCTTCAAAAGTACTAACTCGATCACCCATTGCTTGCGAAAAAACCAATAGCCTCAATACATCGGTTTACAAAAAAAAAATTTTTCACGACCCTCTCCCCTTATACAATGGCCGATAGCACAAACCTTACCTTTCCATCTCATCCCTCGAAGCGATGACCCTCGAACTTTTCAGTTCGACAATGTGTCAGAAATGTCGAGGAAGCATTTGAATGTCATTAGTGATCCATTGACGTTGTCGGTTGATTGAGAAGGAACTCGACTTGAGAGGTGGAATGCCTGACCTCGGCGGCATTGTTATGCCAAAACAATACCATTAGTCCTTGACCAAGTCCGTCGAACGTCATTGGTATTGTCTGCCTGCTTGATCTCACCTCATTTCACCATCTCCAGGATAACGTCAATGAGGTTTCCATTTCGACAACAATCAACGCGCGCGCGCGTACCACCTTTCCGACAATAAATACAAGCAAACTTAGCTTAACCTGAATCGCAACGAGAAATAAGGATTGCATCAATAACGTGTGCGAAAACACGTCTTTATTAAGTTTAAAAAAATTTTTTTTATTTTTTTTTTAAAAAAACTACGTCCCCCGGTGAACACATGGAGGAACGTCGTGTCAACCCAAAACTTTATCTCACCTGCAACTCAAAAATCACGCGACGATAATATCCCCATTCATGCATGCGCTCGTTGCGACGATGCCCGCGTCGCGCAACAAATAAAAAGTTCCCATGGTGCACGAAGAAGCCCATAGAGTGAATCTCGTGTGGTAACACAGCAGCCTTCCCCTTGCACGCGATGAAGTCGAACCGAGTTCCCGTTCAATTGGTATTCAAAGGGGTGTCGCTCGTTAGACCACGAGAATATACTGCCGTCACCCTTAAAAACTTGATCGGTGCGTGCGTGAGTGATCAATTGGAACTTAACTTGATTCACGCGCGAGATGCGTCCTTCACCTACAGTAAAATAATTTACGCCCATCGGATGTGCGCGGGAACAAACCGGGTGAGGGGGAACCGTCCATGACAATTCAAGCTATTGTGAGATTAAGGGATTGCAAGCAATAGCGGAATGAATTTTGACTCGACGTTGTCAGGCTCGGTGTTAATAAAAGTTATGCGCCACCACCGTTCTCGTTTCAACGCTAAATTTTAAGGTGACAGGATGTCCACAAACAATTGTTGTTCCTTTTGAATGAATTAAAAATCACTCGCAGATCCATTGTCGCACAACTTCGTCGATAGTTCATTATCCGGATTTGGGCTTGTAACAAAAGTAAAAAATATATATACTGTACATACTGTACATACTGTATGTGAAGGCATTCGCTCGGTGAGGATGATGGGTGCGCGAGGTCACACCGACTGCCAGGAGAGATGAGACGTTACCCATTTTGACACACACGACCATTCCGATTGTCCCTGGGTTTCCTCTCGATTCCATTAGAAGGAATAATATCAATCATTAGACTGTGATCGCCAAATTTTTATTCATTGTTGGATATATTTGCGAGACAAAAAAATTGTTCATTCATCACCATTGCGTATTTAATGATATGCTGTCAATGATTAAGGGGGAAAGGAAACGTGAACCATGAACAGTGCGTGGAAAAGAAGTTTGACTCAATTTAGAAATATCTTCAAGAATATTAAGAAAGGGGAGAACAATGTTAAGCATGAATCACACAGAATTCGCATTCACCGTGTCTAGTGTGAAAGAAGCAAGACGAGGGGAAAACCGCCATCAAACATTCTCACGCTGACCGTGTCGTTTGCAAAATAAATAAATGAATGAATGAATGAATAAATAAATGAAAAATGAAACCGTAATTCGCGCGAACTACATTACGCACGTATTACCCCACCCCGCCTTCACATCCTTGCCTTCCGGTGACCAACATTACATAATGATCCGCCCGGCGCTAATAATTGCGACCGAAATGATGATGCCACCGGAGACAGCTACAATAACATCATCAAATCAACTTAATTAAGGTTAAACAGTCATAAATGCAATCAAAGGAATACCAATCACAAGTCAAACGTTATCAAACACAATCGCAAAAAAAAAAAAAAAATAAGATAAAATAAAAAGGAAAGGAAAGGAATGCCTTAAAAGGTTAGAACTAATAAATTCGGAAAATCCAATTTATAATTATGTAGCACGGGATTTATTTTCGCCACGCAGTTACTGTATTTTTCGTTGATGTCATTTTTTCGAAATTACCCATTGCGTACAACACCCTGCCCACCACGAGGTCACATCCGAGGAAGGGAATGTTAATGTTGCCACATAATCCGAGATTTTTAATGAATTTACCCGACATTCGGTGATAGGTGTGTGTTGGATAAAAAAACGTTCCTTCCCCAATCATCGATCGGCGAGCGAGAATTGGGCTATTCAAGTGACTTGACCATTTCTCCTCCTCCTCTCCAAAACCATAAATCCGAGATCACCATCATCAATTTGTGTGCACGTTGTTAAAAAAAAATTCTTTTTTTGAGCACTCTTCCGAGTCAGCTAATTCGTGATTTATTTTTTAACTTCCTATATTTTTAAATATTATCGCCGAGTGAACAACTAACTTATTGATATTGTGGTTAAGCTTAATGTTGATACAATACATTAGCACAAATATATTTCTTTCCTGTTTGATCAGCGGCCAAGGTATCACCACCCTTATTATTTTTACTTATTTGACATCGAGAAAATAAACAAAAAAGGGGGTGACACAAATTTCATTAACTCGCACCGGTGGTGGATATTCTTTTTGGTTTCCGGGACTGAAATTGCTTAACCGGAAGGTGCCTCTCGGCTCTTTCCGTTCATTTATGTACAAGATTAAGATTTGGTGTACACCGGTACACCGGGGTGGGCTGAGCCGGCAAACCTTTCAGTCAAGTGTCATCCAGTATGAGGATGGCGGTAGCGTGTTATCATCAAACGTTTTAACCATTGACCATTAACAATAAAGGAAAAAAACACCATTGCCTCCTCATGATTAACAAGTGAAAAACTCGTAAACAGTGACCGACGATGGTGCACGCCATTGCGAGCGAGCCGTGAGAACGTATTCTGAATGAGAGAGAGAAGTTTGGATGGATGAATTGATGGATTAGAACTCCTTAAAATGTTACCGGAAATCGAAACACGAATTCTTTGAAAACCATGCACACATGGAATCTCGCACATCGAAACCAAAGCAAGAACGAATTTGAGCAACAAATGCGGTATCCATCAACGTAATTCACCGTGCCATTTTTACTTCATTTATTTATTATTTATTTATTTATTTACGTATTTATTTATTATTCGAGATATCATTAAAAATACGCTTAATGCAGTGCAGCATTAAAGATGTGAATCTGAATCACGAGTTTATAACGGATGATAACGTTGGGTATAACTAGAAATATAGTTAGCCCTCGGTTTTTGACTTTTAGTGTTGCCCAAATTTGGAAACAGGCAATATGTGGGAAGGCATAACTTTAATTTCCTTAGATATGAGATACGCAATGATGCGCCGAGTATTAATGTCATTACTGACACCATTGGTACCACCGATACCATTTAACTTGGGTCGTGGTTGACCTTATAGATTGTTGGGCGCTCGATAGGACTTTTTTTTTTTTTTCTTTTTTTTCGTAGATACAGTAATGTTTCACCTAATCTTTACCTTGAATTTCTCGCCTACCCTTAGATTTCACATGATTATATCCAATTTCGCATTGTCATTATCAAAAGAGACCGAGATAAGATAAGGCTCATCAAGTCAGCCAGTCAGCCAATCACCGATTTCAGAGATTACACCTTTTTTTTTTTTTTTTTTTTTTACAATTTAAGGTTGCGGAAAAAAAAACTCCATCATTTTCACATTACTTTACGCAACTTCTAGTTTGTTTTTTTAAGGTTTCCCTGAGCTTTGCCATTTTTTGATTGGGCAGGCACACCACCCAACAATTTAATTTTAATGAGGCCTTTTTTGTCTGATGAATTAATTAAAAAATATTAAAATCGGATGGTGTGTGTAAGATACGCACACAAAGTTTTTTTTTTTTTTTTTAAAGAAAAAAGATGACATAGTGATTGCACAAGTGCCATCTCAACACTTATTCAATCCAAGAAGAAACAAAGTTGCGATGTGTATTATATGTATGTATTATATTAAACTCTATGAAATATCGTCGTCATTATCACCATCATAACAATATGATGTCAAGCTTCCATTATTCATTTCATCCACCATGCAAATGTAAAACGTAAGAGAGAATAAGTTGAGTTTCCGCAACAACCGCCTATCGATTTGCCCGCCTTTATGGTAAAAAAAAGAAATGAATGAATGAAAAAAAAAAGGAAAATCTTTTAGGCAAACTGTCAACAATCAAAATACGTGTTATTATATTGCGATTCACTAATCGGGTTACTTCGGAAAATTAACCTCGAAATTTGGCAAGAATTCTCAAGGATCTTCTTCAAATGTGAACATTCGATCTGATCTTACACATTATTCGCGTGACACCATTATTTACACATGACGAATTTTTATCATCGAGAGCAGAGCGATCGTGCACAGTGCACGCAAAACTTATATAAAACAGATAAACAAAAAAGACGTCAAAGGAGACGACGAAAGCATCATCCGAAGAATCACGATCCCTCGAAATGAAATCGATCGATCTCGAATCTCCTCCCCTCCCCCTTCAAACTATTTAACAATAATTTCACAAGATCCGAGTGATCGAATCATCTCGTTAACTGTCAACCGTATTGTGTTATGTGTTCGGGAGATGTATCATTTAAAGGATTTGAGTATTATTTCTGATTGATTGATCGGTCGATTGGTTGATTGATGCAACGAGACATACGCGCGCATTTTTAAGAATCAACTTTCTAATCAATTCCTAGACATAGGACTGGTTTTTCGTTCGTTCGTTCAATTCGTTATCGTTAAAATCGTAAACCCCGCGCCGCACTTCTTCGTATTATTCGCACCGTGGTAACCTTATCAACCTTTGATTGAGTGATGAAAGACACGTGATTGGAAGAGACGCTCGATAAACGTGAATTGTGAAATCATAATTACTAAAACGTGTGAACAATATTTTCATTACTCAGCGTTCCCCGGGTGGTTCGTTTTCTCATTAGGTAATCTTTGATATTTCATGACGAGGCAATGAGACTCCGATCTTGGGTGTCATTCGTTCCGGAATCGCACATGATTCGGGTTCATCCGCCCAGGCCAGTCTTGTTCTCCTCCCGTCGAAAGTAAGGAATGTGTGACGAATAGGACAATGCAGAATTATTGGCGCGGTCATTCCAGTAACCACCGATGATTGTGTGTGGTTCGAGAAAAACATTTAGATTTTACCAACTCCAACCCTATTTTTTTTTTTTTTTCGTTTCAAACAATCGTGTCGAAGGAGTAACAAAGGGGAACAACCATTAAATCTGGCAATTAACGAATTCCTTAAAATATCCAGCGATTGTCACGATTGCTTATTCGCAAGAATTTTGCATCACACACGGTGCATCCGTCACATGGGGCTTTTTTTTTCTTTTTTTTTGTGCTAATAAAGAGTCGTAAAGAGGTGCGTCGTTATTAAAATTGACACCTTTTGGGGACTTATTGTTGTCGTCATGTCTTCCAATTAATCTGCAGAGAAATGTTCTTTTCAACGGGGAGTGCTCGTTGATTCTTTGTCATGAAGGAATTATCTGCGTACCGACACCACTTGTCTCTCTCCCTCTTTTCTGATTTTGAACAAAATCCCACTTGAAATTTCCAAAAAGAGTAAAATTCCCTTTTTTTCTTTTCTTTCTTTCTTTCTTTCTTTTTTTTTTTTTTTTTTTTTTTTTTTTTTTACATTAAAATATGTGATTTCCAATTCCAATTAATGATTTTAAATGTCTATGTGTCAAACAAAAAAAAAAAAAAAGGTCGAACAGCCAAAAATGACCAAAGAAGGATCAAATACGTGATGGTCGTCGTCAAAATTTTTTTGAAACGTCGACCTCATTTCACGGTGCACCGTGAAATTAAGCTACTCTAGTCGAACCTTAAAAAAAAATGGTTAGTTTAAAATCTCGTTTTTTTTTTTCGCTCTAACCCAATATTCAACAAAAAAAAAAAAGAAGGAAATAAAGAAAAAGAAAAAAAAAAGAAAAAAAAAAAAAAAATGCGTTGCATATGAATTTTCGTTAAAAAAAAAAATTTTTTTTTTTTTATTTTCAGAAAGAATATCATCTAATATCATCTATTTTTATTTTTATATTGTGTTCATGTTGATTCGACTTCGACTGAATTTTAAATACTATGTTTTATTATAGTATGCAAGTATTAAGGTGAAATACAATATAAATAAATTTTTTTATACTGCAGATGCACGTACATGAAATTTTATACTTTGTTCCTCTTTTCTCTGACAAAAAGTTTTATCATCATATAATAAACTACCCACATACGTAAAAAAAAAAAAAACACCTACACACAACATCAAAACTCAGACACAGAGAGATACTCCCTATTTTTTTTTTTTTTTTTTTTTGAAATTATCAACTCTAAAAAAAAAAAAAAACTCTAAAATACGCCTACTCATACATATTATATTATGTACACTATACACATATATTATGACCTACATGTCTCAAACGTAGCATAACATATATTATTCGCATTACTTTTTTAAACTACTTTTTTTTTTTTTGGCCGAAATTGCACCCTCATTTCTACACCCCACCCTCGCTCTAAATTTTCATCATATAAAGTGCCTTTAAACCCACCGACCAAAAAGAAAAAAAAAAAAAAAAAACCTAGAGAAAAAATTTTCGTTTTCTTTTTTTTTTTTTTTCTTATAATAAAATATATATAATAAGTAAGCCGCAATATATACAGGCTCAACCTTTTTTTTTCTTCTTTCACCTTACACACGCGCACACCTTTCTTGCTTTTCGGTCATTGATTGATCTAAACAGTGAGAAATAAAAAAAAAAATTATCACCAGTAGTTAGTCGCCATATAGAGTAAGAAAAAAATTTCTACCTTTCACCATAAAGAAGCGTAATTCAAAGAGAAAAGGAAAAAAGGTCACACGCTACCTTCACCGAAAAACCTCCGAGAACAAACACACACACACACACACACACACACACACACACCACCACAGAACAACCCGGGTACATCACAACTCATACGCACGGGAAACTTTCAACAAATATAGTCACTTGGTGAGTCTTCTTTCTTTTCCTTCGCTCGACAAAAAATCGGCTCGACATTCTCATTGTCGTCCCGTAAAGCTTATCGCAATCGAGATTAATTGATAATTAATGATTGATTTTGAAATAATTTCCCTGGTCATTAAGTTCATCACCAAATCCAACAAATTATCTAACCCATCTATCTTCCTCTCCCATACACAACAACAACAGGATAAAATGGAAACCTACTACGGATACGTTAAGACACCTCAAGACGCCATCCTACTTTTCGAAGCATGCCGAATGGGTACTCTGTCCCGCATACAACGAAGGTTGAGCGAAAAGGAAAGATCCTTAATTCGCTCGGGTTCGGTGTTTGTGTGGGACGAACGTGAGGCTGGCATGCGAAGGTGGACCGACGGTAAGAGTTGGTCAGCCAGTCGTGTCAGTGGAAGTTTTTTGACCTACAGGGAGCTGGAGTCAAAGCGCAAATCAAATTCTCGCGGTAGCAACAATCCTCATGATCTATCCAGCGAAGACACCGACTCGAGCGAATCCTACCACTCCTCCACGAAAAAATCCATGTCATCGTCCACCACGGAACAGTGCAGATACAAACACGGAGGTCTCGTCAAACAATCATTCAGCATAACCACCACGAACAACCAAAAACTTCATTTAATATGCTACTACACAAAGGCTGACGTCGTCAATGACAAATTGCCGATTCCCACCCACGACGAGAAGTTGAAAATCATCCACATACCCAAAGGAATGTATCCCGAGACCTCGAATGTGGACGGTGTACCTCACGTTCATCACTACGGAAGCGGTGCATCTACCCCTCACCACCAGCATCACCATCATCACCATCACCACCAACACAGTCATTCCGGTTTTGGCGACGCCTCCGGTATTGAACGATCAATCTCACCAAGTCCTTATTCGTGGCAAATGCAACAATCATCCCACACCACCTCACACCAACACCGTCTTTCCTCCGAGCCCATGCAATTCGATTCGCATTCGGCTTGTTCGACACCTTCCATCTCATCATCTCCCTCAACAACTGAAGACGACATCCCCAACTTCTTCAATCGTTCCAATTACTTCCAACACCACGCTGGCGGTAGCACTGCCTCACTACCTGTCTACCCACCTTCCAACTACATTCAACCCCCGTCGACGGACAACGGTGGCGCCGGTTTTGGTAATTGCACGCAGCCCATTAATATCCCCAATGCTACTCCGAGGTTCACTTTCCCGGCCCCTCAACAACTACCTTTCCCGGCGTCCTATCCTCCACAATCATCTTCCCAATCAAATGGCTCTCAACTGTTACCTCAAGACATCCCATGGGAAAAGATCGCAAATACCGAAGATCAAAGACAGTTGAACGCGATTTACATGACCTTGAAGCTTTAAGGTTTGAAAAAGTCGAGCAGACGACGGTTGCAATAATTGTGTGATATAGAGAGGTGGATTGATGTTGAAATGATTTTCCGTTTAATATTATTTCACTCGAGCTTGCATTTAGTATACAAACATATATCAATACCTAATTATCAGAGGGGATAGAGGCAATATGACGACTTTCTTGTTTTGGTCGTAAGAAACGCGAAGTCGTGGGCAGGTTCCTTAAACTTCTATATTTTTTTTTTTCTTTAATTTTTTTTTTTCTTTCTCCTAATGGAAAAAATTGCTGGCGGGTTTAATCTTATAATTTTGGCCAATCACCAACCGATACTTGCGGAAAATGTATGACCCGTCTCCTATTTCCGTTTTATTACATTTGCATTTGATAGCAATTGATGAGAACCATAACATTTTGATACTCGTCATATAATTACACCTCACGGACACTCAATCAATCTACCCCCCCCCCTTATATATCTTATAATAATATTTACTATTTCACCTTTGCTTTTATTTCTCTGTGTATAACCTGCGTTTTATTATAATGTACAGAAAAAAATTTTTTCTTCACTTTTCCTTATAGACTTTCAAAACTTAGACTTTTAGCATATACAAAATATAGAGATTTAAATATAAAATATATATTATCACATACACACCACACACCAATCAATATTAGAAGTGTTTATTATTATTATTTTCTTCTTACAAATTTGCATGTCTTTCCTTGCTTAGTTTATGCAAATACTGCAATCCCTTTTCTTTTTTCCTTTACTTCCTTTTTTTTTTTTTTTTTTTTTTTTTTTTTATACATTCGCCTTATTCTTTTTTCTCTTATAGACGACATTACGACAGAGTTATAATTAAGCAGTATAATTTTCACCGCTACACAAATAAATACTACTCTCTATAGAATCAAAATATGGGAATGCGGGTTTAAATTCCTTATTATTTTATTTTTAGTTTACTATTATTAGTGTCTATTATGAATGATTTATGACACGACAGGTTTATGCCGTCTTTCCTCATGAATTCGCACCAAACGCTTAAATTTTTGACTTTAGACAATGATAATAAACGCGGATATGCGTATAAGAATAGTTTCATCACACGAATTTCCAGAGGTTACCAATTACCCCGTCAAGATAAGAAATAATATTAAAAGATTATAAAATTATATGCATTAAATGTCAAAAATTAGATATCATATATATATATATATTTTGTAACCCATTACAAATATTGTTTGAAATTAATCAATGTGTAATAAAACTTTAATTCAATTAGGGCGAAAAAAAATTATGTTATTATGACGACAGGTTAGATAATCCAAATAATCAAAAGTAGAACCGATTAATTAATTAACAATCGATTACACCGTATGCAAAAAATGTTTCGAAATCTGATTGTTCAATAGACCGACGACGGATTGTAAATTTCAGGTTCGAGCGGTTTGTGTAAATGTGTGAATGGTAATTTTCTAATTTTAAAATTGGTTTTACCGTGTGTTGGTCTTTTGTTTATGGAATTAAAATTAATTTCATCGTACTGTGTGTGTGTGTGTGCATGATTTTATTGCACAGTAGATGGTGTGGAGGATACGGATAAACGTAATCACAGATAAGAATCATAAAATGAATTTATAATAGAAACAATACATAAAAAAAACTTTTATCAACTAAACTAACGTGTTTATTAATTATTGTACTGTGCTGTACAATAATAAGTAAGATCAATGATGAATGATTACTTTTGAATGTGCCAAGAATATTAATTAAAATAATGCTCTATTATAGTTCCCTGACGAACGGATCTTGATTATTATTATTATCGATTTACTTACGTAATCAACTGGTCTACAAAAATTATATCAATCAAAGATCAATATACCAATTGATCAAAGTTTTTTTTTTCCTCTAAAAACAGATAGTCGATTTATTTGATTATTTGAAAAATGGATCTCTATATTTGAAAAATGGATCTCTCTACCTCTCTCAAATTTCAAAATTTTCAAGAATCGATTTTTTTTTTTTTTTTTTGTTATTGATAACTTTCATTTGCAAAATTTCATCTTATCAATTTTTCACATTTGTTTAAAACTTAAAATCAGAACAAATTTTATTATTAATTTAATAAAAAGTTTATTTTTAAGTCATCAAAAAAAATTTTTTTAATTAAAAAAAAATAAATCAATTTTATATTTGTTTACAGTATATAAAAAGGGATTAAAAATTATTATTATTATTTTTTTTTTTTAAATCACAATTGATATAAAAAAAAATTAAAAAATAAATAAATGTTTGAATATTAAAACTAATTAAATTGATTTTTATAACTAGCTATAATATATTAAACTTTTTCATAAATCTAGTAAAAAGTATTTAATTAAAAAAAAATAAAAAAAGATTAATTATATTATAAAAAAAAATTAATTTAAAAATCAATAAATAGATTATATAAATATAAAAAAAATATTAAATCATTAAAAAATAAATTTGAAATGTTGAATTCAAAAGTCAAAAAATATTTTGAGTCAACAAAGATTAAATTTATATAAAAAATAGAGAAAAAAATAAAAATTTTATAAAAAAAAGTAAAAATATAATATAATATAATATAATATAATCAAATTTTAATTTTTGCTAAAGTTTAACAATAATCTACAATAGTAATTTATAAATAATAATAGATTTTTAAATATTTAATATATAAAATTTCACAGTTTACTTATAATATATTTTATTTTGAGAAATAAAATTCATGATTTTTTCATTTTAATAATGACAAAATTTAAAAAATATTATAAATAAAAAATTTAACTATAGAAATAATTTTTTTATAGTTATTAATTTAAAAATTTTAATGTTTTATAGTGAAAAACATTTGACTTTAATCCTTATCTTTTTCTTTAGAAACCTATTTTTATTATAGGTAATAATAATGATAGTTAAAAAAATTTTTATATAAATTATTAATAAATTAATAAATCATTTTAAAATTATATTTAAAATAAATAATATTAAAATAAATAATTTAATTAAAAAATTTGTTTTGATAATATATACTATATTTATATAATATATAATTCTTTTTATTGATTCTTTGATCATATATAAACAAAATATTTACAAGAAGTTCTTATATCTCTATATTAATAAAACTTTAACATTTTTCTTAAATTAATTTGAATAAAATTTTAAAATTTATTTTTATTTTCTTCTTTTTCCTATTAATACTTTTCTTTAAATAAAAACTTAATTTCAGATAATCAAAATATTAAGAAATTTCTTTTTTACTAATGACTAAAAAGTTTTTAAAAAAAAAAAGTCAAATATTATTATTTATTTTTTATTTTTTTTTACCCTCTATCAAATTAATTATATATATTTTATTAAATATTAGTATTTTATACATATTAAATGTGCTACTAAAGCTAAATCTCTAATTAGTTCTCTCATCTTAATTATTATTACTCTAATTATAACTTTAAGAATAATTTATTACTTCATTAATAGTTTAGGTGAAAACCTTTATAACTACTAATATCATTGTATGTATATATATATATATATTTTTTTAACAGGGGATACAGAGACCCAGTTTTATTGAGATTGTAGCAGCAAGTTAATAAGGTACAATTAAATTACAGACTATAGTAAAGGCTATATTACTTTAAATTTTATAACTCTACCACACCTTTCCCTTTTGTTAGTGACTAATGGTTACAATAAATCTATTTTTCACAATCTTTTATGTAACTCATGTGACATATTATCAGAAGAAGCCCTACTACCCACTTTACTTACATTCAGGTCTTTACTATTTATATTTGCCTATCAACTGATTCAGACCTGAAACTTCTTTCATATCTTATCCTGCTGAATATTCTTTTTATACCACCTATTACAATATGCCTATAGAATATTCACGTAGAGTCTTAGACATCATCTCATCACATTTGAGTACCCTTTTTATATGATCTATTACAGCCTGTTTATGGAATGACCACATGGAGTCTTGAATAAATTATTCAAACCCTCTTCTTTTGTAACATGCCTAGGCACTATTAGTCCCTGAATTTTTTTAGTAAACAGATCTTCAGCCTATTCACAGGAGCTTATTGGAACCTGTTTTTATGACGAGGTGACTTCAGCATCAAAACTGGCTGAAGTATCTTGTGATCTTTATTTATTCTATAATCGGACGGGATCTTGATCACAAGTGGCAGTGATTATTATTATAAGATAGATAAGATTTTCCTATATTATCTAGGTTTAGATGATACTACCTCACAATAGTATTAAACTTAGAAACAGTACTTGGTAACCTGGAAGTGTTACCACTATGCTATTGATCCACAGGTCTTATTGCATATAGATTATTACCATAGATATATTATTATTATTATTATTTTTTATAATTGCAATTATGTCATAATGATTTGTCTTTATTAAAAAATTAAAATAAATTTTATAATGGTTTACAGACTTTTACAAAGTGATTAACTCATCTTTAAATATAAGTACTCTAGATCAGATTTTGGAGACAATATTATACTTCTCTGATAGATTAATAATAATCTCTATCTATCAGGATTATTGTTAACAGTTTATTATTGTTGATTAATCCAAAAACTAACAAATTGTTAAGTTAAAAAGAAAAAAGGAAAAAATTATTTGAGAAAGAGAACAATTTAAAACCTATTAAAAAAGTCTAAAAATAAAATTAACCTCTTTTTAAAAAAATTTATCTAATTGGAATAGTCTTTTTGCTTCATTTGAACTTAAAAAAAAAATCCTTTTTTTTTACTTTTTTTTTTTTTTTTTTTTTTAAACCCTCTGTCAGGCTAAGTATGTGTGCTTTATTAAACATATGTATACTTTACATTAAAAATGTATCGCTAAAGCTAAGTCTCTACCTAACTCA
>CAJVPT010001880.1:0-19540 GCA_910592055.1 Acaulospora colombiana | reverse complement strand
CAAATCCAAAATAGCGGAATTAGAAAGTATAAAGGGTGATTTGGAATCGAAGGTGAATGAGCTTGAATACCTGAAATTGGAGGCTATATCGAAACCCATCATTGGTGGAGATGTCGAAAAAAATATAATCAAGGGGCACAGTGTGCACTGCTCCGCAGATAGTGATCTAAGTAAATATTTTATACGCGGAAAAAATACACTGTGTGAGAAACAAAGTTCCATGGTTCCAATAGAAAAAATCGATGGTGAGATCACCGAACTATCAAAAAATGATACCGAGATTATTCCCAAGGTAAGTGATGAAATCGATATTAGCAAAACTAACAAAGATACACTCCAAGAATTACCGAATATGGCTCCTTACCTTGTACAGCCAGAAAATTATAACCCCTCTTTGATCGAATCACACTCTCAAATTCCGATAGGGGGAATAGGATCAATCCCTGCTGTGGCAAGTACTTTGATGTCACCTCTATTAGCATGTATATTACTTGCTCAGAGAGGAAATGACCTATTACAGTCGCTCATAATTATTCAATCAGATTCAAAAAAAAAAAAAAAAAAAATGCAAATTTCTTGAGTATACGCAATTTACTTGTACGTACGACATGAAAATACTATTTAAACTAGCTTTGATGCATTTATTTTTTAGTGCTCCTGCAAATTAGTAAAAAATTTCTAGAATTTACGTGAAAGAACTAATCATCAAAAATGAACTTCAAGCTTTTCTCTTTCTTAGTGCTAACCTTAGCCACTCTATTCTCCGTAGCAGTCTCAATTTCCGTCACTCCTCTCGACCTGAAAAAAAGTAAAACTTCTCTTCATTAACTAATCTTCTCTAAGCAATATTCATTAACGTATTTCTAAAGGAGCATTAGGAAAAGCGGTTCCTGGAAATTATAGAAGTAAATACTTATTCTGTATACGTACTGCACGATTTCTTATGCTATTCTCCTACATTAACAATTGTAAGGAGGAGGAAAATCAACAAGACGTAAGCGAACACTTGATTTCCCGACTAAACTAACGTTTCTAAAATTAATCTTATTATTTGTTTATTACCTTAGTACGTAAGTATACGTTTGTGATATACAGTATACAGTTTCTCTATACGTATGTAATTTTAATTAAGCGCTAATAGACTTTACAATATACGTAATTTTGTATTTATTAGCTCGTAAGTTACCAAATTTAGCAATGATTTTTTTTTTAAAAAAAAATTGAATGGTCATCTCATTTATACAGCCGGTGAGTAAAAACATTAGCGTGTATTATATTAAACATACAGTACAATAGATTAAACAAGCTATCCATTTACGTACAACTGTTTATATGACCAACTGTCAGGACGTAAGTAAACGTTTACTATATTTTTTTTTTCAGAACGATACCTTATTGATATTTAATAAACTATTATTACATGCATGACGCATGACTTATTTAATTATCAGCGTGTGAGTATATGTTCTTGATGTTGTTTTTGAATTAAGAAATACAAATGTTCTAAAATTATTATTCTATTAGTCCGTGAGTAAAAGCTTTATAATGTTCGTTTTTTTTTTCGTAATTGAAGAAATCCGATTGATTTAATGGACTTTTTGCCAAAATGTTAGATGGTGAGTAGGGTTTTGCGTTATTATGTGATATAGAAAGGTATTATTTTCTAATGGATTTTAATGATTCATCAGATGGCAAGCTTAAATTTTAACAATATAAAATTTCCAATGGAGATATAATGCTCAACATATTTATTATTTATCAAAATGTTAGCCGGTAAGTGGCCTTACGAATAACAAATGCTTATTAAACCGACTTTTGTCCGTGTAATCTCACAACCTGTTCTGCTTTTACTATACATATGTGTAGATTGTAAGTATGATTTTCGAATTGGAAAAGCAATGGCTTCAATTTTTCCGATGAAATTTAAATTCCATTTATTTTCGAAATACAGTCGGTCAGTAAATGTTTAGTATGTTCTTTAAATAACAGTATTACAATGATAACTTATTTGCATGCCTCTTAAAATTATTATATTAGTCAGTAGGTAAAAGTTCAATATATATACAGTATATATTTATATGTATATTTTGATTTTGCTAATTAAAAAACTTATACATAACCAATAGAATTAGTAAGTAAGTAAAATTATATATATATTTTTTGTGTAGAGGAGCTTTTAGTCGGTTGACTTACTGTTTCTTTCTTTCTTTCTTTTTTTTTAAAAAAAAAAGACTGTAAGAGATCTTTTAATTCGTTCTTCAGTTTTGCTAAATTAATTTTCGGGACAAGATTATTAATTATTACGTATCTCGATAACTGATTAGACTGTAAGTAGTCTTTCAAAAATATCATTATTATTGCCAACGGTATCAATTTTTTAATTTGATCGTACGCATATACATTTTATTTACTAGATGGAAAGTATAAATTCCATAAAACTTTACCATATAAGTTTTTAGAAAGAAATTAAATGAACAATTTCCTAATTGCTTAAAAAATCTTTCGCCTACAACTACGTACTGTAGATCGTGAGTTCAAATTTCACATTGTTTGTTATTATTGTTATGAACTAAAAATCGTGTAACATTTCTTCTCATTAGCTGGTAAGTATAATTTGCATTTATGTACAGTGCATACACTCTTACATTAGACAACTTACAATTATCCTTTTATTAATCAACCAGTGCGTGAGTATAGGTAGGTTTTACTATGATGATTTTTTTAATTAAACAATATTCCATTTCTCTAACCGATTTGATTTTATCTTATTATATAAATCCATTTAGCCGGTGAGTGAAATTAATGATCACTCTATTTTGAGGATCAAACAATTTCATCAATACAGTAATCCTATGAAAACATATTGATTTTATTTAATCGATAGCAAGTTAGTACAGTATATATTTTATAACGTTAATTTTTTTTTTTTTTTTAGTGATTGGTAACATTTATAACCGTTATAATATTATTTAAAACATTGAAATACTAGATTGCAAGTATAATACGCATTTTCGTAATACGTAATTTTTTTTTGGATTTATTAAAATACTTACACATCACTTGATTCCTGTAAATCGTTCGAACCTTTAGCAAGTGAGTATTTTTTAAAATATTTATTCTGTAGTCGTATTGAATAAATAATTCCTTTAATTGACTTTTTAACCTAATATATAATTTAGCCGGTGAATATTGTTTTATGATATGATTCAGTAAATTAAGAAAAAAAAAATTTTTTTTCTCTAATCGATTTCATAACTCATTAATCTTCCAGGCTGTGAGTATTAGTTTGACTATATATGCTCTTTGACAAAATCAATATTATTTTAGACAATTTATTTACGACTCATTTTTATTAAATAATTAGTTGGTGAGTGGATGCCTACGGTGGTTAACTAACACGACGTTTCACTAATTTATTTGTTCTACTAAATAATTAGTTTGTGAGTATAAAGTTTGTGTTTAGTTTGATCAAAGCAACCTCCTCTGATAGATTTGAAATATATACACCGATGAACTACACATTAGTCTGTGAGTATGGAATTAATAATACAATACTTGATTGTAAATGATAAGGACAAAATTTTCTAATTTATTTTTATTCATAAATATCAGGTCGTAAGTATAAGTCTATATAATATGAATATGTATATATATACAGTATATGCAGTATGGTGTCTATTCAGCTATAATTCATCTAACAAAATTTATTTCTTAAAACCGTTTAGAACGTGAGTATCAGATTTCAATAATGATTGCTGTTTAGACTAATAATTTCGTTAGCCAGTAAGCATGGCGTAATTTGAATTCATGGACTTATTTCGAAACAAACAAATTAGTAAATGTGATATGTATTAAATTATTAGTGGGTAAGTACAAATTTTGCGATCAAGCATTCAAGGTTAAAAAAACAATTCTTTATAATCAATATTAACCGTTATCCGTAGATTGTGAGTATTGGTTTTGTGATAACATTTTTATATTGAACGAACAAATTGCATTTCTGACCAACGTTTTTATTTCTTTGGTTTTATTAAAATACCAGGAGGTTAGTGCAATTTTAATTTGATGTTCGTTTTTTGTCGTCTTTAAGTTGAATCATAATCTATTTGCTTCAATAGAAAGTAAGTATGAACCTTTTTAATATCTCTTTCGCTTTTATTAATTGACCGACTTTTTATAGACTAATTGAAAATCCTTTAATTAGATCGTGGTGAAGATTTTACCCTCTTGTTTTAAATAAGTGAAACCAGCATTTCACTAATCGATTTTATGGATTGATTGATCATATTAAATATTAGATCGTGAGTGTATATTTTACCCTCTTGTTTTAAATAAGCAAACCCAGCACTTCACGAATCGATTTTATGGATTGATTGATCATATTAAATATTAGAACGTGAGTATAAGTGGATTTGTAGATTATACTTCTCTAATTAACATTATAATCAATATCTTTTACTAACTGCTACTTAGAATGTGCGTATTATTTTCATAATTTTTCTTCTTCGATTTGAACAAATATTGGCTGAATTTGTTGTTTAATTATTTTATGAAACTATTAGACAGTAAGTAAAGGGCATCATATATGTATATGCGTACATTGTATATTTGTTTTATCTAAATGATGTTTCTCTAATAATCATGAACTTTATCTAACCGTTAGAATGTGAGTAGAAGCCTTGGGACATTATTTTTTTAGGTAACATCTCTCTGATATTTAAATTTATTTATTAAACCTCAGGCAGTAAGTACAAATTTATACTGAAAGCGCATTATATATACTGTATTCATATTTATTATTATATTTTTAGTTGGTGAGTAGAAGTTTGTGTTGGTCATTTATCAAACGAAACAATGAATTTTATAAAATAATCACTTTATCAAAAAAAATTAGTTCGTAAGTATCGCATGTGTTCTTATAACGTTTATGTTTGCGAAGTATAATGCTTCTAATTGATTACTTGTATCATCATACACTAATTCATAAACCATCAGCCGGTAAGTATAAGTTTTGTAAAATTATTTAATAATAACTTATGATAATTTATAACACATTATATCTTTAATCATTAGATTGTGAGTACTGTAGAAGTTTTTGTGGTGTTCGTTTTTTTATTGCAAAATAATACCTCGCTAATCGAATTTGTGACTGTAGATGGTGGGTAGAATTATTATAACAAATATCTTGATTGAGCATATTTTAATAATATTTAATAATCATTTTTATGCCAAACCATTAGCTGGTAAGTATGAGTTTACAATGTTGATTAATATTAACCAAGAAAAATCTGTCTAAATTGATCCCTCAATATTACTTAGTTGGTAAGTGCGATTTGCTATTATCTTAAATACGTACTGTACGTACTTAAATGATATCTAATCAATTGTACGTTTAATTTGTTGAAAAATTAGGATGTAAGTGTGGTACAAATTTTCTATGTTCGTTTTAGATTGAAAAAACTTGTCAATTCAAAGCCTATTGCTTCATTGGCCTGTAAGTGAATGTAGTCGTATTTACTGTTTCTAAAATCTTTATCTAATCTATATGTAATCTATTTCATTAGCTTGTGAGTATGAGCTTTTTGGTTTAGGTAGAATAAGCAAATAAGTTATAAACAATCTCATAATGCATTTATTTTACCGAACATTAGTCAGTGAGTGTATTGTTTATTTTAATAATTATTGCAAGATCAATATAACATTTCTAATCAATTGTCTCTCGCTTTACTAATTTACTAATATGATAGAGAGTGAGTATGAACTTTACGATGGTATAGTATCTCCAATAATTTCAATAATTAATCTATTTTATTTTATCGATCGTTAGGCTGTAAGTATACGTTTGTGGTGATTTTTTTTCAACCTATCGAATACGTATCACGTAAATTAATCTTCTACTTATTAAACCACGTGTTGGCTGGTATGTATAAATTCTGTTATCTGTCTTGTGCGCTAATTTTCCAATGAAGACACATTTCACATTTTTAGGAATCTATTACGTAGAGGGTAATAAATTTGCTTCATTCGTTCCTCGATTTATCGATATTTACTTGATTTGATTAACACTAAATTTTTATCCATAATATCAGACGGTGAGCAAAAGTTTATAACCATGACGTTCGATTTTTAATTAACAGAGCAGCGTTTTCTAGTGGTTATTTGTTGTTTTTTTTTTATTTAATTCCTAGATTGTAAGTGAAGGATGCCTTTTCTTTTTTGTTTTGTAGAAACTTCTTGATCTCATGAAAAATTTGTTGTATTAAATGTTTATAGGCAGTGAGTATAAGTTTTATCTTCATCCCAGATTTCGTTTCTAAAACAGAAATTTCACAGATTGATTCATCAAACCATTAGCTTGTGAGTATAAAATAAACGACATACTATATTTATTTTCTTAAATTGAATATTAATCTTTGATGGACTTTGGATCAAAAATTACTAGATTGTAAGCATTGTAATTTTTAAATTTGTTTGTTGTTTAACGAACATCCCCTCACAACCGATCTATAACCGATTGCTTTATTTATTGCTTAGCCGGTGGTTATAAAATTTTCACCCCTTTTGCTTGTCAGATCAATGTACATTATTTCTCTAACGAATCATCCTAATTTTTACTAACTATTAAAATAAATAGTCTGTGAGTACAAGTCTTTTAACCAATTCTTTCTCGATTAAACTGCACTCAATTGACTGGATTTATAACCTATTCATTTATAAACATTAGACTGTAAGTATAAATTCCGTGATTTATTTTATACATCGAGAAGAATTATGATTTTAACGGTTTTTGAAATTCTTATTTTCTTATTAAAGTCAGTGAGTAAAGATCTTAGTCATATTTTCAGAATCAAGCGATCAATAATCTTGATCAATACCTTTTTCTCGACATATTAGCTGGTGAGCATATGCATAAGTGTACTACTCTTCGTTAGATTGATTATACTGATCGAGATGTTTGTTCTCTTAAATTTTTTAGAGAGTGAGTATAACTTTGCGAAGATTTATTGAGTAAAGAAATATTTCTCATTTAATTTATAATTACTTTTGAAATATTAGCTGGTATGTAAATGTTTTGTACTGGATATAATTTTATCTCCTTTATACTTACTTATCAAAAAATTATTTTATTTTTGATACATATCAGCCCGTGAGTAGAATCTTTATTTTATTATTTACATTCATTTTTCTGGAACGACAACATCTCTCGAACCCATTCAATATACATTGTTTTTCAAAAACTATTAGAATGTGTGTACTTCATGTTTAGTCTTCAAAACTAAATTTCCCCTATTGATCTAATGAATCTTGATTTTCTTAAACAATACGTAGACGGTAAGCAGAGAATTTTGATGCGGCATTCGTTTTGGATTGATCGCATCTCACGAATTATCTAAATTCTGTTAAACTACTAGTTAGTAAGTATAAGTTCTATGTAATATTTGTAATATAAATTTATTGATTCAACTGATTTAAAATGGGCAAAAATTCTAATTTCATCAACTTTATTTCTTTTTAATGTTTAGACGGTGGGTAAAAAAAAAAAGTGTTGTTGAACTAAAATTGACAGACTACTTATCTGATAAGCATTTCTTAATCATTTTAGTCGGTAAGCACAAGTTTGGTGATATACAGTATATATAAAGATTTATTATTTATCGGTTAAAAATGATTTATTAATTTATATCACATTCATTTTTAGATTGTAAGTATAAGCTTGATGATTATTTAATTAACAAATCAACATACAGCATCTAATAACCATAAAATCTTATTTAACCATCAGGCAGTGAGTACTAGTTTCATGGGTTCATTTACTATATGATTTGATCAACATTTTCTAACTTATTTTCGTGATCATAATTATTCACCAAACGACAGAGAGTGAGTATAAGCTTTATAAGATCACTTTTAAGCAAATTAATTGATTTTTGTAATCACCTTGGATTTAGGAAGTGAGTATGAGTTTTATATAGATTGTTTCTTCAATATAATGAATTTAATTGTTTCTCAATTATTTTTATTTGTCAAATACTTTATTACCGTAGTTGGTGAGTAAAAAATCTATGATGCCACATAGGTATAGTACAGTAAATATGTACTAAATGATCGCTCAACTGATTTCATTGTCAATTAAAATCAATTAGATGGTAAGCATAGGTTTTATAATGATTATTTTGAATATTTTTTAAAAAAAAAAAAAAACTAATTTTTTATTGTATGTTAAATTATTAGACGGTCAGTAAAGTTTCATAAAGATTTTTTTTTTTTTTTTTTTTTTTTTTTTGAAAAAGCATAATTTATGATCCGTCCTTTTTAATTCTAGGAAGTAAGTGCAAGTTTTACAATTGCTATTTTTTCCTTTAGAATAAGCAAAATTAATTGATTTATTTTGTAAATTATTTATGTTACCAGTTTGTGAGTATAAATCAATGATACCGTACTGTATTCGTATTTATTGATTTGATTTTGTTCCATAAACTACAGACAGTAAGTACTGTGCAAGTTTCATGATTTTTTTTTTTTTTTTTTTTTGATTGAACAAATGAAATTACGTATCCTAAAACGGAAAATCATAACCTTTTAATTACTACTATATCTACGTATTAGACTGTGAGTATGGCTATAATTTGATTCATTGATCACCAGAATATCATCCTTTTAATTAACTTATTGTCACTCTATTTTTTGAAATATAGGCTGTGAGTATAAGTTTATGTATTATTTTTTGCACAAGTTAAAAGATCATTTTTCAAAATAATTAATTAAACGAACATTTGAATCTTTAAATTTTATAGGCAGTAAGTGAGGTTTATGATATTCTTTTTATTGGCTGACATTTTTCTAATCGACTTTATTCTGCAAAACTTTTAGAATGTAAGTACAATTTATTAACTTGGTTCTTTACATTTAACAACCAAATTAATTTTGAAATCTTTTTTTTTTACACTAAATTATTAGTGGGTAAGTACTGTACGTGATGTTAATAGTTCATGATCAACCGTCTTACAATTACGTAATTCCGCTTACATTCTATCTACGTGCGTACGTAATTGGTTTAGTTTGAAAAAAAAAAGTCGGCCACGATTACAGAAAGTTCTAAAAATTTTTTTCTCATTTAAATCTTCTGTATTATTAATGTATTTTTACGTATATCTATCCTTTTCAGTTTGGTCTTAGACGCTTGAGCTTTACTTTGTCGAAATATTTTGGTGGGACATATAACTTATACAAAGTCAATAAATATGATTTATTGATAATACAAATTTTGGAAACGAACGGGATAAAGAATTCTAACCATTAATTGACAATGATGGCGAAAAATAAGTAGTTACGTACAGAGCACAATAAAATTCAATAATTTACTTAAAATAAGAGCACATTGAAATGTTTGTTATTGACGCAAGTTTTTCTTCCTTAACTAAAATTTTATATACAGTATTTCCTCATTATAATTTGTCTTAAAATTGATTTAAATTGTAGATAAGATAGTCTTGATGGAATTTTTAGAGAAACAGTATGCAATCAATATGCGTATATAACAAGATCTAATAAAAAAGTTCTAAAAAAAAGATCAAATATTTAATACAGTATAATAAACTTTTTAATCAATAGACTTTACTATTTCTAAATATATGGGTAATTGTTTTTGAAGGCGACAAAAATTCTAGACAATTGTAGTGCCAAAAAATTTCCGGTCCGCCTTCGAAAATAGTTACCCATCTGTATATCATTAATCCTTATAGGCTTCCAACAACTGTAAAAGATGACCATATGACTTTTATGGGCTCTTTGCATATTTATTAAATTTTTCTCTGCTGAATGAACAAAATATACCCAATCTATTATGCAAACTAAATTTTCCAACGTTAATTAAATTCTGTAAAGGAACTCTTACCCAATGAACAGGTGTTTCATTTGTTTTATAATCGAAAACTCTTTAATTATCTAACAATTTATCATTTATGTATAATCCACAATATTTGCCACATATAAAATTATAATTTTTTATAATAGCCCGGACGATTATTAAATGGATTAGGAAGTGTCCTCTATCTTTTATCAATAATAGCACCAAAAATAAAATATGACTACGTATCTAATTTTACCATATTTTGTGATTTACAGTATACATATTACAGTACGTACAACATTTAAAAACTTGTTTTCGGTGGTTTTCACTTGACCTAATGTATCAAATTTGATAAACTAATTATTAAGAATACGTAATGCGATTCAATTTTAGTGCAGATTGGATTCGCAAACCATCTCTTCAAGAGTCTTATACTCGTCATTTCCGTGGGAGTATTTGTAATAAGAATGAGAGATGCATATTGATCGCATATTGTTTAGAATTTGATACGAAAGCGTGAAAAAATATCCATACCCGAATATTAACCTCCTTTGTACTTTGATACAGTGAGAGAAATGATGGGAAGCTCTTGAAAAATCATTTTTGAGGGATATCTACTCGGAAAAAAAAATTAATGTGAATATAGATCCGCACATTACACTGCCCTATTCTTTCGACATGAATATTTCCGATGTCGTACTGTTCTTTTTTAGGTGAAGTAAAAACCAACCCCTCAAATAAACGCATAAGTATTAATGGATCAGATATTCGGTAAGAACATACTGTACTTCTTGGTTTTTATTTACTATAAATAGATAAATATTTATGTAATACATATAACGCTCCACACACTTCCAACATCAAAATTTACATGATGTGAGGCCATTTATTAATATTCGCGCAGATACATTATTGATCAAAGAATAAATTGATAAAATTTATACTTACTGTATGTATTATTTAATTTTAGAATAAGTAAGCTTAATATAAGCAATAAGTTAATACTAAAATCTGGACATTTGTTTGTATAAGCAGTTTTATTAATCAAGTAAATTACAATTTTAAAAATTATGATACAGTATATTAAATTTAAGGATTTAGTCATATTATATTTAATAATTTTATACAAATATCTGAATTTATTTTTGGTGTATTTAAATTAACATACAGTATATTAAAAGTTCTAAAATATACTATCTATATGAATATATTGTATTAGCTTTGAGACTAAGATCAGTTCTTCAATTAAAGAATATTTTCAGAAAATAATAGCTGATCAGAAAAACTATGTTTAAGGAATGTCAACTTGCTATTCATTCAGAAAAATGATGAAAAAAGTATTGATGCGGGTACCTTCACCGAAGATATTATTGAGAATTTTTTAATCACAGTAAAAAAGTGATGCCTTGATCTATGTCTAAAATTATAATCATCGGAACACCGCATATGATTTTTCATGAATTGTTTCTAAATTATACGTACCTGCCAAAACGTATATTGCTCATTATACAATTTCACGCACCTAGTAAAAGTAGCAACCGAAATAATTTATTTAGTGCAATACAAAAATAAACTATAAGATAATACAGCACTTTGCTATATAAAACCCTTATCTCGTAGAAAAAGCAATCTCAAGCTAAACCTTTTTTTTTTTTTCACTCTTTTTATGAACTAGCTTCTAATGAACTGCTACTTCTTTTTTGTGAACTTACTTCCACTTGATAAACTTTCAGAGCTCAAATCAATTCTCAGAGAATATTGCTTGACACGATTTCTAATCCAACCCAGTATACTACGAATATTAGCATTATTATTAGTAACAAATTTTAGATTTTGATAATTATTGTACAACTCTGCTGGCACAACAAAATAAAAAGAAATTTCGTCCGTCCTCGCTAACTTATCAGAAAGTTTAATTAAATCAATAATCTTAATAGGACTCAACATTTTGTGAGCGCTCTGCTCAAAAAAGCTACCCAAGTTTGGATTGTTTGTACCCGCCGTCAAGTTTGGCTCCAATTCTGTGCGTAATCTGTCTAATATTGATGTTTTAAGTTTCTCGGTCACCTTTTCACCCACATAATCAGGCGCAAATTCTACAACTTTTAGCGAATAGGGTTCCTCCTTTTCGTATACAACCTCATCATCATTTTCAACCTCTATATCGCTTCCATAATCTTCGCTTTCATCAATCGGGATGTTCATATCTTTTTATCGCATATAGGATTGCATCTTCGAGCGTATTTTGCTAAGTTTTGTCGTTAGCTTTCTCCAGAACAAACCGAGGGATCCCTCCCCATTTAAGAAATAACTGCTTAACCTTGAATTCATTGAGATGATTGTAAATAATAGTCTTACATAAATTGACCTCTTCCCACACCCACACAGGCATGTATCGTATTGTTGTCCCGATAAACTTATCAAAGTACTTGTAGTGACTTTTCTGGGGCGAACAGACGAGAATTGTCTTGGCAGAATATCTCGTCGGAGACCTACCATCTACGATATACCAAACTTCTTTATTCTCCAGATATTCTCCGAATACGTAAATATTATCTACGTCGGGACTGAAAGCGCCTTTCTCACTAAAGATAATAGGACACTTTCCAAGTTGGTGATAAACAACTGTTGTTGTGAAAGGAGATAAAATAGATAATAACCAAAAACGGTTTTCCCAATTCCCGGATTGCCAGTACGTAATACGCCAACGACAGATATTTTCATTCTCGAAAATAATATTTCGCAGGTGTTGATAATATTCACGGATGAACAGAGTGGACATATTCAAGCCCCGCGCATCTCCGCCTATAAGATTGTAAATATCCTCGGATAATTCAAGGAACTGGCCACCATCATACTTCACAACTTTACCATCCTTCAAAGTATTCCAAAACCTTGTCATTTTTTCATTATTAGAGAATTATATATATCAGAAAATTATTAACGTTACGAGAATGAAACAACGGCTATCGAAAATTAAGCCAATACGCGTTCATTCTATCGAATAAATTTATTATGAATCACTTAGTAGTAACGGGTTGTTCTATGAAATGTGAATATGAATTTGGGGCGGTTTGACAATAAGAAGCAGTAAATTATTTGAAAATATCACAGAAAACAGCGACCTTATCTTAGAATGTACCAGTTGATACCTTTACAATAACTTGCAAAGGTCATTTTCAAAACCTTTATCCACCGGAAGACCAGGGCGCAAATATTCTTCTTCACCGTGTCTTCTTAGAGTGATGCGGTTAAGGACCACATTATCCAAATCGCGTGAAAGTCTTTTCTTGATCACTTCTATCAAATCATCCACATCTCTTCCGTCAAAAACAACTTTCGATGATCTGCTGTCACCATACTTGACCCAGATATTAGGAGTGGCTGATGAGAAGCCTATGTGAAAGCCCGCGAAACCTATTTTCTCGCAAAGGTAATGAGTTACACCTCTACAAAAAATATTTATAATAAATTTACCTACCACTAGATAGCTCTGTTCTTAGGGGAGGTGCATTTCTAAATCTTTCGACACTTTCGCTTTTTTCGGCCTACCAGATATGCCAGATGTACCAGCAACAGTAGGTGAAACGTCCTCTACTGATGATTTAATTCGATATAGTGAATTGTTTCTTCACAAAAAATGCTCGAAAATACATATACTTTACCTGTAACTTTTTTTCTGAGACTTTTTCGGATTTGGTGGCATCTTTTTTGAAAAATGTTATGGAACACAACATCATGATTAACGCCTATCATGTGTACTATGCCGAGGCATTTACTGTATATGTAGTAAGTAGTCTGGCTATATTTGGCAAAAAAAAAGTGCGAGAACGACTTATGAATTGTATTGATTGGTTAATTGGTAAGTTCATCGAAAAGATTTCAGCTTTGATATTGTCATTCTCTCTTCTAAGCTTATTAATTTCTGCTGAGCTTAATATTTAATTAACATAGAATTCAGTAACTTGACTTTCAACACATATTTAAATTGCATGTTTAATATTGATTTATATCATTTTGTCAAAATATTGGAAAGAATATAATGTTCATCTTAAAGTTATTTTTTTATCAATTTATATTCTAATTTTAAATTAATTTTGTTTAACATTTTTATTACTAATTAATAAATTCTCTTGAAAAAGCCCAGTTTCAAAAAAACTATAATGGAAAAAAATATAATTTTAAAATATAATCTTGAATGTACAATAATTTAAAAAAAAATTGAAATTTTTATTAATATTTAAGTTTATAAAAATTTATTTAAATTAATTCAAATTTTTAATACAAATATTGAATAATTTAAATTTATTTTACTTAAAATATTCTACAATAAAATATTTTTATAATTTCTATTATAATTACATTTTATATTTTTATTTTAGTTCTAATCACTAGTCGAAAAATATTTATTTGGTATAATACCACTCATGTAATATTTATCAAAAAAACAAATAATTCAGTATATTAATAACATAAATAAATTGTCGATCTATTTCTACCATATAATTCAACATATAATTTGGCATAAATAAATCATCAATCAATTTATACTATATAATTTAGCATTATATTTGCACCATTTTTACTATATATTTCATTAAATTTTTCCTCAAAAAATTATTAGACATTCATCAAAATTTCAATTTCTGTCAAAATTTGCATATTTATCAAATTTTTAATTATATATTATATTTATGATTTAGAGGAATACAGCTAAATATTCATGAAAGTCTTGCTAATTTGAGGTTCTATATCTAAATGGAATAAATCAGTCAAAAATATTATAAATAGGAATTATGCATTCATATCTAACTAGATAAAATTCAATACTCCACAATTCAACATTCATATCATTTTCAGATCTGAAATAAAATCTATTTTCTGCTGAATTAACTGGTTTGTACTATCAAATAAAGATCAAATAATATTCAATAATATTATTCAAAAAGTTTATCAAATGTATAAAGAAGAATTGAACTTGTTCCGAATATAAATCAACACTTCCATCATAATTCACGAATCTATCTAATATAAATGAGTCCTTAATATTTCATGAGGACATAACAGAATTAAATATTTTACTCCTAATTTAGCATCTACTATATTTATTTGCTCTATTTTTAATAATTATTGAATTTTCATTATCTTTCTTAAATGGTTTCCAAAAGTTCATAGTTTTATAAGATACCTTATAGTATTCAATTAATAGATCTAATATTTTTGCAAATATCTCTAAATTTGATTTTTTCAGGTACAAGAATTCACCTGAAAAATATTTGAATCCATTGATTATTGTTTTGTAAATATTATATATAATGTTTAAAATTTGATATAACTTGTCAGCCAAAAACTGATCTAGTTCATAAACTGAGCTGATATTTGATCGATTATTTAAAATTTTAAGCCCCTGATTATTAGTATAGAATATAATTAGATTAATAATTCAATGATTATTCATAAATCTTCGCATTAATTCGGGTTCAATATTTTGATAACTATTAGACAATAAATCTAGATTAAAAATTCATTAGAATTTTACTTCTAAATATTAAATTTGTTTAAAACCCTACCTAATATACCACATGTTCTCTCAAATAGAAAGCATCAAAATGCATACAATATTTCATAATCACATGTGCATTCATATAAATATAATGAAAGATAAAGATTTGAAATAATTTTTTCTTCCCTATATTTTTATTTTATTAATTTAATCATTGCGACTAATCTTTTATAAGTATTATTTAATAAATTTTATCTTAAAATTCGACATACTAAGATTTGACAGATTTTGACAAAATTCATTAAAATTCTGTAATCCATATTTGAAAGATGTTTCCATAGAATAATAGTTGCATATATTATAAAAAAATTTCTTTACTGATCAACAATAAAGTTTAAAAATTATTCACCACTATTTAATTTTCTTATAATTCAGTTAATATCTAATGGTACTTGAAAATTTTTCATAATTGATTATATTTTATACAATAAATTTCTGTGTAAGTATACATGACTCTGTGTGACTATAGACCTGAAGCTCGTTCTGTCTACTATTTTTGGACTTTCTACATAACATTATCTGAGATTATCTTTAGTGATCCTGGGCTGAGTGCCTTTCATTATAGTCAATTTGTCCTGTTTCTCCAAAATAGAAATTAGCCCTGTAAACAGTAGTAGTGCAAACCAATAGATTTCTTTATTATTATTATTTTTCTTTTTGTTTTTCTTTTTACGTTATATTATAGCCCCATAAGTCTGGATATCCGTTATGTCAAGATTTATATATTTTTAATTATTGTATTTATAGATTTATTGATGTTATTTTAACTAAAAGGTACTTTAGGCCAGATTCTAATATAGAGAGGACAAGCCTCTCCTGAAATAAAAATAACTTTGTTGCTTGTTGGCCAAATAACAATTGTTCACTGACTTATTAAAATAAAGTCTTTTATAACTTGGTAGCAGCGGACTGTTATAATTATGTGACTGCACACACACACATATATACACATACATATTTATAAGCTTCTTCTTCAAATTTTGTCGTGATGGATGCAACGCAATTTCAAGAATTTATGGGAGCCCTTGCCCTTGGATTGAGACAATTACAAGCTCTCGCACCACAGCAACAGCAAGGCGCTACTGCCCCCAAAATCTCCATTAGGATTCCTACATATAAGGAAACCCTAGAGGAGAATATTATTACTTGGATGCTATAATGTCTTAATATTTTCATGGTGCAAGGTATCGCAGAGTAACAAACATGCATACAGTATGTTGCCACCGGATTAAAAGGTGTCGCTCTGCACTGGTATCTCAATAAAGTACAAGAGATCCAATTTGCCAACCGAGCCAATGTCTTTGATAATTGGGATAATTTTACTTGCAACCTTCATACTACCATCCAGCTGCCAAACCACCAATAGTATCTGTGACATCAACTAAAAAGGCTTTGCCAGACTGGCTCTGTATAAGAGTATGGCATGACTTTCTGAAACATCTTGGGTCAAATTGATAATATGGCCGAGACCGATAAAATTGTATATTTCGTGGAGGGATTGAAACCTGCCACACGTATAGAAGTGAGCTACCGCTCTTCCAATTCTTTTGAAGAAGCCTAAACACAGGCTATGAGATATGACATTGCTATGTATGGCTCTGGAAAACCAGCGCCATGAAGGAATGAACAGAGAAACCAATAAGGTTCCAATAATAGGAATCAGTCATCACAGAATCGTCATCTGCACCAAATAGCTGCCTACATACCTCCAATAGATACCTGACAGACCACTCACATGGAGTTGGACCAGTTGGATGAACAGTTAAAGAGATATATGATGCAGAAAGGACTCTGCTTTAAATGTGAAAAATCAGGACACGTTGCAAGAAAATGCCCTCAGAGATTAGCCAGAAACTTTCAAATAGAAACAGAAGAACCATCGTCTTCCTCTACCACTGAATTTATCAAACTAGAAGAGAACTGAGAACAGCTATTGCAGTTTAATGAAAAGATTAATGGAAAACCTGCTTGGATCCTCCTGGACAGTGGAGTCTCCAGAAATTTTGTTAATAAAAAGTTCGTCGAGAAATACCGCTTCCACAGAGTGTTATATCTAAACCACTCACTATAGAACTGGCCGATAACCGTAAGAAGGAAGTAGGAAAAGAACGTAACATTGAAAAGCTGGAGTTAGACGCATACAAAACATCTGGTATCACCACACAAGTTCTGGACCTGTCGTGATATGATACTATACTAAGAAAACCATGGTTATACTTTGTGAACCCCAACATCAATTGGAAAAGTAATACCCTTACCTTCCAGTATGGACAGCACACTATCAAAGTCAATGCTAATGCCTAGAAAGCTGATATTACCTCTGAATGCTCCGCGATCTATATCTCTCGCCACCAATTAGCTGCCACTCCAAAAACAGCTGAGTTGTTTGCTGTCTGTTCCACCAATCTTCTTGAACTGTCAAATGATATAAATGAAAAGGCAAAACTCTTATTCATGAATTTGAGAATATATTTTCCACTGAACTTCCTAATAACTTACCACTGCCATAAAACATTAACCATGCTATACAGCTAATTCCTGGGTCTGAACCTCCATCAAAATCCACCTACAGATTGTCATATATGGAGATGAATGAGCTAAAGAAATAGCTTTCCAAGCTTATGACCAAGGGATTTATCAGACCAAGCACCTCTCTATTTGGTGCTCCAGTGTTGTTCGTGCATAAGAAGAAAGGAATCCTTAGACTCTGTGTGGACTATAGGGCTCTGAATAAGATCACTATCAAAAACCGATATCCTCTGTCAAGGATAGATGAACTTATGGACCACTCCACTGGTTCCAAGTATTTTTCAAAGATTGATCTTTATTCCGGATACCACCAGATCTGTATTAAAGATTCCGAAATTCACAAAACTGCCTTCCGCACAAGATATGGACATTATGAATTTCTTGTTCTCCCCTTTGGTTTAATGAATACTCCTGTCACTTTTATGACCCTAATGAATGACATTTTCTATGACTATCTGGATAAGTTTGTCATTGTCTATCTGGACGATATATTGATCTATAGCCAAACAAAAGAGGAACACCTTCAACATGTTCGTATTGTTCTCTCTACCCTCAGGAAACATAAGTTATATGCTAAAGTCAAGAAATGCGAATTGGTCAAAGAACGAGTGGAATATGTAAATCACTTCATATCCAAAGAAAGAGTTACAGTTGACCCCGAAAAGTGGAAACCATCAAAAGTGGCCTGCTCCAACTAATATATCAGAGGTCCGATTATTCTTGGAATTAGCTAGCTATTATCGAAGGTTTGTAGAAAAATTTTCATCCATTGCCACCCCACTAACCGATCATCTACATAAGGATCATGATTTTGTATGGACAGAGGAAGCCCAGAGTACCTTTGAAGCATTAAAAAAGAAACTTATTACCACTCCGATCCTTCTCCTTCCTGATCCTGCCAAGTCCTTCATAGTAACCACTAATGCCTCTGACTATACTATTGGAGCTGTACTCATGCAAGACCAAGGAAAAAGTGAACAACCTGTAGCATATGAATCCAGGAAGTTATCCCCAGCAGAACAGAATTATGCTGTACATGAAAAAGAATTGTTAGCTATTATTCATGCCATTAGAACATGGCGCATGTATCTTGAAGAACAAAAATTTACCATAGTAATGAATCACGCATTCTTGGAGTATATCAGAACCCAGTCCAACTTGTCAAGAAGACAAGCCCGATGGTTAGAAACCTTGCAATCACATAACTTTGTGGTAAAATACAGACCTGGTAAAACCAATGTAGTGGCTGATGCATTGCCAAGAAAACTACAACTGGAAATGAAAACCACATTAGCTGCAACATTAGTGGACGATCAGATTTTTGAACAAAGTTACCAGAAGGACAAGTACTTTGCACTGATTATAAGAATGTTATAACATCATGAACAAGCTGATAAAAAGGCCCGAGCAAGAGCCAAACATTTTGAACTGTATGATAAACACATATATTTTCGAGAGGGACACCGATTAGCCATTCCTGCTGATAAGAAATTGAAGACACATATCCTGTAAGAACATCATTGTAAAAGACTTTATTTCAATAAGTTAGTGAACAATTGTTATTTGACCAACAAGACAACAAAGTTGTTTTATTTCAG
>CAJVPT010001879.1:0-19544 GCA_910592055.1 Acaulospora colombiana | reverse complement strand
CAAGAAGTTTTTATATTTCTTTGCTAATAAAGTCTTAATACTTTCATTAAAACAACTTGAAGTATAACTTCAAGAGTAGCTTCTACCCTTTCCCTCTTGTTTACAAACCTCTTCGCTCAAAAACTTGACTTCAAGTGATCAAGAAAAGTCAAGTAATATCTTTGATACCAATGGTAAAAAAGTTCTCAAAGGAAGAAGAATTGACTGTGAAGTACTTGAAGGCCTATTTAACCTTTAAAGTGAGAGGTATATAGAGGTTTTTGATGACAGAAGGACTTATTTTTCCCCTTCCAGTCACTTGTGGCCTCTTAGAGCTATCACTTTCATGGTTTTCTGGAGAATTTTGCCTTCCTCAGTTTGACCCTGAATTTTTGATAGCACAAATCCTCATTAAAAATGATTGGTTAACATGAAACACATTAGTTTTTGGAATGTAAACAGGTTTCTATTGATTCACTCATGTATTTCGATACATCATTGTTGATATAGGAAAGAAAGTTCTAGAAAAGGTGTCTCCTCCAATCATATATGTTTAACCTCCAAGAAACAATTATGATATTGAAAGGCGAATAATGGATATGAAAAAAAGATTCAACTTCCATCTTTCATTAAGTTCCTCAGGTGGTAAAAAGATTTTTTTAAACAAAAGCTGAGGTCTCCAAGCTTCTATCCCAGTCAAAGAAAGCTCTTGAAAAGATTTTTTTATCCCGGTCAGGCAAACTCTTCCATAATATGGCATTAGTTTCATTAGTAATAAGTGAATTTATACATTAGCAAAAGAATAAGTTCCTTAAATGTTTTTCTTGAAGTCACTTTCAGGAATAACTAAGTTTCTCAAACATCATGAAGCTTAGAGAATATCCCAATCAGGCAAATCCCTTTCAAGAGAAAACTGTGAAATAGAGTAAAAACCTTTGAAGGATTTTGATTTGCATTCCCTCTTTCCTTTTTCCCAGTGTCAACTTTAGCAATTCACCATTTTTTGGGATAATCAACAGTGACAAATTGTTGGCCAAGTTACTAGGAGAGTGAAATATTGTTCCCTAAATCTGACTTAGAGTACCTAGTTTAGATTTAGTTTTGTTTAATCCGAACTAGCTTAGTGGACTTCTCATATTTTTTAAGTAATATAATCCTTTAACTAATAATGTACAATGATGAGTTAGTCACTTTGTGAAAGTCTGTAAAATTATTTAGGTATTTCTCAATATCTCAATATAGACATGCCATTGTGGCATGATTGTGTGTTAAAAAAAAATAAAAATAAAAATAAATTTTTGTTTTTTAAAATTTAAAGTTATTCTATTATATTTTTATTTACAGTAACTATCTTAATGTTATAATTATTACAACTGAAATAAATAAAAGAATAAATATATTCATTTGAACTTAACACATGAAAAATTTTGATTTCGTAATAATTACATGTGATCGATAAGAGAACAAAAGTCCAAGAAGGTAAAGGAAGATAAGCCAAGAAATGAAATCCTTAATAAAGTAGTTTTATTGAAAATGGAATTTGAAAATCAAATCCTCCAGAATTACACTGTGATAGTACAAACACCAATTGTGGATGTTCCTTCGAAGATGCAATAGTTAGGACTGCAACAAGGTCCAAGACCGCCATTTAAATAACAGGGTGCACCTCGCGCAACACACGGACCGACAATTGTTGTGACAGTAATAGTTTCGTGATCAACTATTGTTGATGTTTGCGTTAAGGTTGAATCGACGACTGTTGGGCATGGTTTAGTAACCGTTATTGTGCTGTGAACCGTTTTTTCACATCTGTGTTTTTTCTGTTTTTCCTTCACATTTCTTTTCTTTTTACCAAAAACTATAGTTTCGGTGGCGGTGGTGGTGGTAAAAGTGGTAGTTGTGGTTAAGACGGTAGTGGTAGTGGTTTGGGGGCCTGGACAATTTACGGGACAAACAGTTGTCGTATAATAGCATGTAGTAGTGCAGTGTTTTGGGGGTCTTTTAGTAATGCAAGGTTCTTCAGAGGCAATTACTGGGTTTAATAATAAAAGCAAAGAGAAAATTAGAGTAGCTGTAACGAAAAAAAAGTTTTTCTTCATCGTTGAACGTTATCAAAATGAAAGAAAGCTGTGCCAAAAACTATATGGGCAATTATTCTTAAAGGCGACCAAAATACTAAATATGATTTTTTCGGCCCCAGTTTTGAATAACATGCAAATTTTAAGAAAAATCCCTGTCTACCTTCGAAAATAATTACTTATATATTTATATACACAATATCTTTATTTTTTGCTTTGAGACTTTCCTGCACAATCGATCAATTAAACATAGAAATTCTGTAAATAGATAGGCATAACCAAATAAATAATAATGCGCCTCACTTCTTTAATTCGGCTTCTTTAATACCTTCCCATTATTTAATGAATTCCTGGTACTAGTTGTAGGAATCGCGAAATGATAGAGTCTCAACTCATCACCGTCTTAATGAAAAAAGCGAAGAAAAATAAAAGCTTAATATACAGTAGTTTATTTACATTAAAATGTACCATTCAACTTCTATAATTATCACATAACGATTGGGAACACTGACTAGTGAGAAAAATCTTAATGACAACATTGACAAAAATTTAAAGTACAGTATAGTATCTCTAAAATAGTATTAAATATTAATAGAGAAGCTATTTTTTTTTGTCGCTCTCGATAGTTGTAGAGATGGCATGATTGAACAAGAACTTTCCAAGATTACTATTTTTACATTCAATTCAAAATATTACTCCAAACTAGCTGCTTAGTAAACAATAATTGATTTACGTTAAAGAATTTACTAAATAACTTTTAATAAAATTTATACTAATGTGTTCACAAAAGTCTGAATTTTTTATTAATACTATTAATATTTTGTTATATTTCCATTACTATTTATTACAGCCTGAATTCTTCTTGGTATACTTTTTATTAAATTTTCTAAATTTTTCAATCCAATTTGATTTCATTCTTCTTCTAAAATAATTATTAATTATGCAAGATTTTTTGGATAGGGATCATGTTTACAAACTTTTTTTTCTAAAATATCTCATAAATGCTCAATTGGATTAAAATCCGGTAATTATGCAAGTCTAGAAATATTTGTTATCAAATTATTTTTTAACTATTGTTTAATTATTTTTATCCAATAAACTAAAGCATTATCATCTTGAAAAATATAGTCTAAATTATTATCTAATTCATCAATAAAAGATAAAATATTATTTTTAAGACTTCAATATATATAGATCCTGTAATTCTACTTAAAATTTAAATCAAAAATTCAATCTTATTTTTTATAAAACATTTACATATTATTATACCTTAATTTTCTGATTTTACTATTGAAATTAAATAATCTATATCATATTTTTCATATGAATATTGTCAAACTCAATAATATGAGTTATTTTAAGACAATAAAAAATGAGATTCATCATTCAGATTACTATATTTCATTTTAAATCTTAATTTTTTTTAATATAACATCATTTTAATTTTTTTTTGCAATTTTTTTCAAATATTAAAGATTTTCTTTTTCCAACTTAATTATAAAATTCTTTATCATATAAAATATATTGATAGTATGAGAACTTACTAAAATTATTAATAATTGACTAAATTTTTCTATTATTTTATTCAAAAATTCTTATCAATCTTCTTTTATAGTTTTTATAAAATATCTAATATCTCTTTCTGTCAATTTAGATGATTTATTAGATTTAGAAATAACATTAATTTGTTGATTTATCTTATATTTTTCAATAATATCATGAATAAATATTTTTAGATAATTAAAAATATCTTTAATATTGTGTTCACTGAAATCACCTTTCTATATGTCAATAATTTTGCCATACTCAAAATTGGTAAGTTTATGAGTTTTAAGCATTAATTTTTTTTTATTTTTGAATAAAAGAAGTTTGTAACTATATAAAATTTTTTTTTTTTATATATTTTTATGTATTAAATTTAGAGTTATTTATGGATAAAATTTGATCCTTAGAGTAGCAATCTTTATATAATCAAATACTTTTGTCAAATGAGTATACAATTTTATAATATAATATATACTGTATTTATATTATATATATTTTATTATATAAAAACCAATTTATCAATACATTGCATATTCTTTTTTTAATAACTTCTTTTACTTTATTTGGTATTATATATAACACTAAAATTTTATCAAATACAATACTTTTCTATATCACAGTAATAGTCTTTTTTAAGTCAGATTTATTGTATAGACTTTAATTTTTATAAATTCAATTTTTAATATTTTTTCAAGTATTTACAATTGAATTAAGATCTGATGATTATAATAATTATACTATAGATATAATCTCAAATTTGAACTTAAGTTCTTTCACAAGTTGGCATTTGTAAATTGACTCATTATTTTTTATAATATTCTTTTTTCAAAAATCAAAATTATTGAATAAATAATATATATATTTTTTAAACACTAGCTCATTCTTGTACCAGTTTAGCAACTTGATTATAATCAAGATATGTCCTAGGGATAACTGGGATAAGTAATTACCTATATTGTCTAAAGATTTATAAATTAATAAATAATACAATGGGTATTTATTTACATCTCATCTAATCAGGATAGGATAATTATATAACTGTCTAGTGTAGGACTGTCTCTCAATTCTAACTAAGTTAGAGGATCTGAAGAATTTATACATTCAATTTAATAAAATGATCTCAACTGTTTTAAACCTATATATCACTGAAGTGGCACTTCCTAGGACTATAGCCCATTAGATGACTTGTTGCTATCCCTATTAAGGGAACTAACATGTTAAGAACTTATCTAAAATATCCAACACTACTGGTATTGGGAAATCTTATATGAAATCTTATATGACTCTATTAGTATTTAAAGTTTTTTCTTATGGAAGCTTGTCATATATTCAAACTTGTTTTGTTATTTGATTGGAGCACAGTCTTGTATCAAGAATATCATACTATACAGTTATTGCCTTGTTTGGAGCTTGTCTTATGCTTTTATGCTGGCAGGTTCTTGTCTTAGGGAGGAGAGGTAATCAGTTCATATTCAGAATGTTGTATCACTTATTTAAACCATATTTTAGAACCTTTTATTGTGTCTTGTTTTGTTATGGCTGTGATAAGCAAATAGAGATTCTTATTTGCTTCCTGTTTGAATATTCAGAAACTGGTTATGTATTGAGGACTTGTATTACTCATACTAGCCTTATATAAAACCTTATATTAATTTTTGTTATTCTTATTATAGGCATGATAAGTGAACGGGTTTCTCTTATATCCTTTATTGCACACTTGATTATCATTATAGTGTTAAAGATCAAAGAAGTCAGACCGAGTTCAAAATTTTCGCTGTGATCACATAACTGACGATCGTGACATGACTGAAGCTTATGCAAAACAATCAATTACCAACTATAACTATACCTCTTGTAAGCTAGAAGAATGTGCAAACAATTCATTTATGTCAAAAAGGTAAAAAACTATGAGCTGAAGTAATAGAAAATTAGCTGACCATGAAGCAATTTATGTATTACATAATACTAGAATAGCTATAGTGATTATGTAATAGCCCTATGTGTAAAAATGTATAAATGTAACTTCCTTCAATGACTTAATAAAATGACAAATCTTAAGACAAATCTTTTGGATAAATTGTTATAACAGTGAAGTTATAAGTAGTTTTAGAAAAAACTACCTTGAGACTTACCCAAATCTTTTTATGCCTCTGACTTAATTTTGATATTGTTTTATATGTGCGATAGAAGGATGGACTTTTTTATCCGCAGATTATATGAGCCTTTAGTCCTTAGCGACAGACTCACCAATCAGCCTGCTACAATAAAAAATATAAGATCTTTATACTACTTGTGACTAAAGATGGAACCTTAAAGGGAGAAGTAAAGATAAAAATCAAATGTTCCTCACTATTAAACATGAAAATTTTTAAATTAATAACTATAAAAAAACTATTCATAATTGTTTTCTATTATTCAAATTATTTATTTATAGCATTTTTAACTTTTGTCTCTATTGAAGTAAAAAGCTATGAATTTTATCCCTCAAAAAGGGACATAAGTAATCTGCAAAATTTTATATGCTAAATACTTTAGGGACCCATTATTACCTGTGACTTAATTTTACTTGATCCTCATATAATATTGAACTCTGAATCTTGTAATTGTAACTTGGGAGCACTACCACTATACTATAAATCCACAGTTTACTATTGGATAAATAATATTTAAAATAAAATTATTATATTACTTTTAATACAAATTTTATCTATTTACTTTTTTTAACTTTTTATTAAACTTTTTTTTTTTAATACATTAGCTCATTCATGTACTAGTATCAAAACTTTTATTAATTATTAAGATAGATTCTAGAAACAACTAGGATGAGTAATTACCTGTACTGTTTAAAGATTTATAGATCAATAAATAGTATAAGGGGCATCTATTTATATCTTATCCAACCAGAATAAGAAACTATATAACTATCCAGTATAGAATTTTTTTTTAATTCTTAATTAGGTTAGAGAATTTGAGAATGTTTTAATCTATCCATTTAATAGGATACCATCCATGTTTTAAACCCCATTCAACCAAAGCAATACTTTCTAAAACTGTAGTTCATCAAACAACTTATTGTTATTTCTGTATAGGAAGGCTAATATATCAAGAACTTGTCTTAGATATCCAGTACCACTAATATCAGAAGTCTCCTATATAAAATCTTTAGAACTTCTGTTAGCATATATATTTTTTATAGAGGCTTGTCTTGTTAATTCTGATCCCTTTTTTCTTTATTTCAACCTATCTTTGCCTCTTATGGGAACCTGTCTTGTGTTTTTTTAAATATTGGAACATCTTTCTATCCAACTTTGTTGTTTGAGTAAGGAATAAGTTTTGATTAAGGATATTATACCACTTAGTTAACCTTATTTAGAACCTATTTTTGATCTTCAGCTTGTGTACTGAGCTGATTTTCTGTTTTGTTATAAAGCATAATAAATGGATAATTCCTTATAGAATAGATAAAATCTTTATATCACTAATTGCTAAATTTTTACTTGGCTCTTATTTAGTATTGAACTCTGAACCTTGTGATTGTGACCTGGAAGCACTATCACTGTACTATAGACCTATAGATCTTAATCTTTTATTAAACTAATTATATATATTTCTCTTTTTTTTAAAAAATTTTCTTTTTTGATAATATTCTTAAAAAAGAGAAGCCAGCTTAATATACTTTATTTTTTAAAGATCTGAGACTTAATAACAAACTATAATATTCAACCACTTTCCTAAAGATTACTTTATCAATTAAGAAAAGTATAGACAATATAGTATTATTTTAGCTCTATTTTACTTTACTTTACAGGAAAGAAAAACACATCTACAAGCTAATTCACAGCAAGCTTAGGAGAATCCAATATCAACTTTTCAAGCTTCTAATCAGGTCAATATTAGTTTACAACTTTCTAGATATTATAAGAAACTTTATTAACAGTAGTTTCAATGATAAATTAAAAAAAACTCAAAGTTCATATAGCCTAAAAGAACATCAAAGACTTCTAAAAACTAAACAATAGAGTATTCTGATTCTATATATACCTGTCTAAACAACAAAACAAGTTATATGAATATATATATATAAATAAGTACAGTATTAAAACAATATAGCAAGGTTTATCAAGAGCCTATAAACAAATGATTTATCCTTTACAATAAAAAAAATCAATAACTATTTTGATAAACAAGCAGTTCCAAACAGGAAGAATCAATAACTTATTTGAGTAAACAATATTTTAAACAAAATAATAAACAAGTAACCCCACAAACCTTGCTAAATATAAATAAATAAAAAAGATAAATAAAACAACAAATCAACAATTTATTCTTCTTTATATATGAATAATGTTACAAAAGAACAAAAAATTATGCAAATTGCAAAGAAGAAAGAGTTCTATATTCTCAATACAATAGTCAAAATAACTAAAAAATATAACTAGAGAAAAGAAATATAGACTATTCAAATTATTTTTAACACTCTCACCATACAAGACAAGTTCAATCAGATATCAGAACTGGTAAAATACTCAATACTTGATAGTATTCTAGTAAAAATTCTAAATATAAATTCAATTATATTTATTAAAACAGAAATCTTCAAACAGCATATCCTATATTTATGAATACAAAATCAAGAAAAAGAAAAAGACTTTATAGCACCCTTCTTAGAAAAAAAAGTCAAATATATTTTGAAACAAGATATCACTATAAATGATTTTTTCCTCTATATACCTGAAACTTTCCAGACTAAGAATGAGTTTACAAACTCTATAGAAAATTCAATCTCAGATGAGAATACCTTTCCAAACAAGGACATAAAAGTTAATCAACAATTGAGATTAAAATTTTAAAGAACATTGAAATCAAAATGTTAATAAAGAACTGGAGAAAAAGCTTGAAGAAGAACTTGAAATGGAACATATCTAGAAAAAAATTTGAAGGAGAAAATATAATAGAACAAATCTCTTACAATATGTAAAGTAAATCCAAGCCATTCAATCTAAATATATTTTATATTACTAAAAAAGAAAAATTCAAGATTGGAATTTTTATCTCCAAAATATTGGAAAATACAGAAAAAAATTGAATAACCTATCTTCAAGATGCCTTAAGTCTATCTAAAAATATGCTACTATTCAGAAAAAACTTTTTCAATAGTAATGCCTAAATTACTTTTACTTTTGAAGAAGTGAAAAGGTCTTAAAATATATAAAGAGATAAATAAGAAAGAAGGAAAAAACTTCATCTTGATTCTTATATAAGCAGAAAAATAGGAAACCTTATACTTATTACCAGAAAAGAAATTCTTCAAACAATAGGTAGTAAAAAAAAAAAAACAAGATAGAAATTGTTATACTGATTAATCTTGACTACAGCCATACTTGTTAAAAAATTAAAACTGTCCTATAGAAATATGAAAAGGTCTTAAGTATCCATATTTACAATTCCTTTTACTCTCAAAGAAGAATAAAGGCACGACTTATTTCAAACCAATAAGACTTCAATTATAGATAATTTATCCATATTAAAACAAATATCTTTAAGGTAAAGATGGATTCCTAAAGGGGAGGCAAGGACAAAATTCAAATATCACTCACTAGAAAATATTAAAAATTTTAAAATAATGACTATAAAAAAACTATCTACAATTGTTTTTTATTATTCAAATTATTGATTTATAGTATTTCTTGACCTTTGTTTTTATTAAAATAAAGAACTATGAATTTTGTCCCTCAAAAAAAGGCATAAGTGATTTATGAAATTCTATATACTAAATACTTTAGAAACCTATTATTATTTTAGGACAATTTTTATCTAATATAAACTAGATAATCATAAAGTTGATGCTATTCTAAAAAATTGTAACAGTCAGTTTCTATAATTGTATAGTATATATAATATTTTCACATGTTTTATAGTAAAAGCAACATAATATGCAAGGACAAAGCATATTAAATATCAAAAAATCTATTTACTCTAAAAAAAAGAAAATATGCAATAGTTTATTTTGCAATAATAGAAAATCTACACAAGACTTTGAGACAACATATATTTATATATGATCATAAACTCAGCTAAAGTGCTAGGGAACACTTTGGGAAAGGAACAATACAAGATAATAAAGAGGCTCAAACTGAAAATAGTTATTATATGAAGAAAAAGACTATTCTGAAACAATACAGGCCAAACTGCACTTGAGACAATTGAGTAAAATTGATATTAAAAGCAATATCAGGGCAAGTTGGTACACAACATTTGAGAAAGACTTAGAAACAGAAAGTGACTTTAAGAAAAGAACAGATCTAGAAAGAAGGAAAAAAAGAAGAAGCTGCAACCTTCAAGGTAACAAATATATTACTAGAACAATAGATATTTTTAGATGCTTTGCTACTAATAATAATAGGGAATCAATTAATCATTGTAATAGAAGAAAAAGTTTGCACAATAGATTTAAAAGTCTAAATCCCAAAAATGAAAATAATCAAGATTTTCTTTATTAGATCCTGAATAATCACAAACAATTAAATAATAGAATAAACCTAATCGAGAAAAAAACAAGTAACTAGAATAAAATAAGAAGGAGGTAATACAACAATTGCTCCTAAAATTAGTATCAGTTCAATTAAAAAATACTAGGATAGAGTCTAACCTATAAGAAAAAACAAGCTTATCTTGAAAAAAAGATGCAATCCCAAAGAAAATAGTAGATACTAATATAATCCTTCCTTATATATTATATAGCATATCACCAGATGACTTTATTAACAATAAAAAAAAATACAAGTAATAGAATTGAAAAAAAATATACACTATATAACAAGTATACTATAAATAACTCTATATTAATTGATACCATCTCAATCAAAACATATAATGTTAGAGGAATTAATACCAGTCTGGATCAACAAAGGCTATATAAACTTATATAGAACTCAGTATAGATATTCTAGGCATCTATGAAACTAAGCTAACAAATAAAGCAATAGAATTCATTTTTACCTCACAATAAACACATAAGTTTTTTTATAGTAGCAATAATAAGAAATTCAAAGAATCTGGAGTGAGTCTTCTTATTAATAGAAACATAAAAAAAAAAAAGTTAGAATCTATTAAAAAAATAGAAGACTATATACTGTAATAAAAATCAACTTTCTATTAATAAGATGTAAGCTCTGTATTTATAAAATATATCTGCTATCAAAGAAAATTATTAGTAGATATCTACAATAGCTTTTTTAAAACAAAATCATAAACAAGCAGAAAAATCACTTTAAGATTATAATCATAAAAAATTTCAATACAGTCATTAATTCAATAGCAGATTAGTATCTACTAATAAAAGGATACCAAGATATAGAAAAGCTAAAATAGTTTTTTTAACTTCTTACAGTAAAAGGTTGGAACTATATAGATGTCTAGAACTCTTGAGAAGAAAAAAATACTACCTTCATATGGACAAACAATACATTATATAGTAGAAACAATATATATGAATTCAAAAATATCTCTATAAAAACATTATCAAATAGTGACCATACTTTATTACTGACAAGAATAATAATAAACAATCTGCTCAAGAATCATGTACAAGAGCAATGTAAAACAAAAGAAAAGAAAATATCTAATTCAGCAAATTCCATAACAGAACAATATGAGAAATTTAAATTCTAAATAGAAAACAAATTTTTAGAAACTGATTTATAACCTTTCTAGTTAAGAATAAAGAATAGTTCTCAAGAATTCGAAGAGACCTATTATGAGTCAACAATTATTAAGAATACTTATAAATATCTTAAAAAGAAAAGGATCTACTTTATTCATAATATAAAGAAAGAAGTGAAGTTTGGATCAGTAATCCCCAAAAAAGACTTCAAAACTTATAGAGAAGTTAATAAGCTCCACTTTCTTTTGAAGAAAATATAAGCCAACTGGGATACAAGAATTCTAATAGACATAGAAAAGACTATTTAAAAACTAAGAAGGCTTGATAAATCCATCAATAAAGAAATAGCTCCTCTCTGGTTATAAAAAGAAATTTCAGAACTATTATCAAAAATTACTAAAATAGAGCATGGCTTCTAAATTATATATAAGAAGAAAGAATGTCTCTATATTAGAAACCAAATTAAAGAAGCCTTAGAAAGCCGGTGTAAAGATCTCAAGTTCAATAAAAAACAGATACTAAGTTCAATCCTAAACCACAAAAGACTGAGAATTATATTATATCAAGTATGAACCAAGAATCAAGAAGAAATAGAATGCATAGCTACTAATTTACAAAATATTGAAAGCAAGACTGAGAACTACTATAAGGAAGCTTTCAAACAAAAAAATATCAACTTTGAAAGCTTGAATCCTTCTTGAAAAAAAAATACCAATTTAAAGAGTGAATTGATTCAATATGGTATTTACCATTAATAGAGAAAATCAAAATAGAGGAGCTCAAAGCTGGTTTCTTATACTGTATATCAATTATAAAATATTCAAGCATTTAGGTATTAAAGGAAAAGGGGCCTTATGTTTTCTATTTAATAAAATTCTAAATATTGGATAAATACCTGAAAAATGAAAAGTAGTAATATTAATCCTATCCCTAAACCCAAGCCTTGAAGATATTAACTGAGTAATATCAGATCTATTGTTCTTCTAGAAACAACTCAGAAATATTTATCAAAATTCTCTACCAATCATCTATCAAGGATATATAAATAACACAAAATCCTTAAAGGCTCAAACTTTGCTGGCTTATTAAGAAAAAAGTATGTAAAACCTATTTACTTATTAAATAGTATATATAAAGAAGTTAGAAAAAAAAGAAAATAATTATGGATTCTCTTTCAAGAAACTGCTAAGGTATATAACACAATATCTCTCTTCATATTTGAAAAAGCTATAAATCAGATTCAAATTTCTACAATTATCAAAAAGATTATAATATATCTTTTAAAAAATAGAAGTTGTATCATTATTCTTTCCAATAGATTTTCTAACCCAATAGTTGCAGAAAACAGTATAGATTAAGGAAAAACAATCTTTTTACTGTTATAGAAAATTTTTTATGACCCATTACTATATAAAATTCAAAATAACATTGAATATTTAAGAAGAAGTTAATGAAAAAACATATTCGATATATTATTAATAAAATGTTAATCCCAAGAATTAAATATAAAAAACAATATATGCATCTTAATAAAAAGACATGTGATAAATTCACAGTCATATTCAGAAAGGTTTTCAAGAATAAATTCTTAATCTGTAAAACAATTCTGAACAGTTGCATCCATAATAAGAAATATATAATCCCAAAAACATCTGAGAAATACAATTGGAAAGCCATATATTAATATTATTTTGTTAACTCAACAATAGTGAGGCTTCCAGTATAACCATTATAATTCAGTTGAAACAGAACCAGATTAAAAGTTGAAAACCTGGAAATATTTTAGATAATCTTGTGAACTTACACAAAATGATCAAAGGAAACTTGATAGCTGCAACATTGGTTTTGGCCAAAGATCCACAAATTACTTTTCAAAGCTAAAGATAGAAAAAACCTTTAATTATCAGGAAGATATTTTATCTATTAAGTCAATACTATAAAATAATAGAAAATACGAGAAAGCTATTTTATCACTTTGTAAACACAAGAACATGTTTCTAGATCAAATTATCAATACATACATAATGCTACTCAAGAAATAAAGAGCAATTCAGATTCTTTTTAGCAAATATAAAGGATCAGTCTCTATTAATATAAAAAGATCTATAAAAAAGTAACAAAGAATCATAATCTTCTAAAAAAGTTATTATATATACTAGACTAGACAGGTTACAATATTTAAACTGAAGCTTTTCTAATATATTCAAATAGAAGGAAAATATAATGGACAGTCTGTTATAGCTTTTCAACATATTGAAAAAGAGATTATTCTTAAACAACAAAATCTAGTTTGCTTTATATGAATTGATATACAACTCTATTAGAAACTATACTCTATTTTAATCAGATTATCCCAAGTAACAGAAGTAGGTATATCACAAGTTTGTTTTCTTCTTAACTAAATAAATATGAAAATCTGAGAAAAGAAAAACAAGTTCTCCTATCGAACAACCTTACAGATTGGTTAATAGCTACAAGATAACAAGCAATAACTCTACTAATATCTAGATCTGAAGTAAAAATCCAAGTAAAAAACTGAAAAGTCATGCTAATAAGACAAACCATCCAATTAGAAGAATATATAGATAAACTTACAGATATCCTGAAATAAAATAGAAGATGTATAGTTAATCAGTTTACTTTTTACATAGATAACTACTATAAAAAAGAAATAAAAGATAGTGAGCTTAAAATGTATCTGACCTGAGTTCTAGTAGAAGATAATAAAGTTGTAAAACAATTTTCAGCAGGGATGACAACATGACCATTGACAATTAGGGCAAAAATATTGATCATTCTAATTACAATATATACAGTTTCCTAAAACACAATAGTCTCAATCTTTTTTAATTGTAATATTGCAGTTAAGCCATGGAAGTCCATTAGTTCACAAGTAGAAATATTAACAAGAAGATGGACAAAGACTATCAATTGGCTATTATGGAGTAAAATAAAAGATTTGATTAAAAAGAAAGATCTCACCTTAAAAATTATAAAGGTTAAAGCTCATGGAATTAATAAGTTCAATAACCAAATAGATCTACTTGCCAAACAAGCTAGATATGATAATTCAATAATCTGATACCAACTATCAGAGTTAGGAACAGTTCTTACAATAGCCACATGGAGTAATTATATAATAGAGATTAGTATTAGAGAATTCATCAAATATTCAACAGGAAAAAGATTGAAAAAAATTAGATAGCATAGAAAAGGATTCAAGAATTATGAATTCAAAATAACAAAATTATAGACTGGTTAACTTTCTAAAATCAGTTTAATCTATCCAATATCTTTGATTCATTTTTCAAAAATAATAAATACAAAAGCTTCTTGACTAACTTAATTCATAATGAACTTCCAGTACTGCAGATACTTAAGAAAAGAAAACTAAATATTTATATCATAATGATCTATTCAGTATATGAACTTCAAGAAGAAACATTAGAACACCTGTTCCAATGTTCAGTCATTAAAAAAATTAGAAATGATATATGAAGAAAAGCAAAAGAAAGATTAATTGCTATATCAATAAAAAAATTAAAAATAAAGAAGTTCATTCTACAACTAATGATTAAACAAGTAAATAGTTAAATGAAATTCAGGGATCTAACAGAAATCTTTTTCAATATTATTTGTAGATACATGGAAGAGAATAAAACTACTTCCTTAAAGAATTACTTCAAAGCACAACTCAAAATTCTCCTAATAGTCATACAAAGTGTAATTGGTAAGCTTTGTTATAAGATAAGGAAAAATTTCAAGGAGAATATATAGAACAACCACTGCAAAAAAGTAATAAAGTGGAAAAAAAAGTAAAATATTATAGAAGATAATAAAAGAACTAAAAAAAAAGTAAAATATTACTGAAAAGGACAAAAGAACCAAAAAACCTAGACATAGATTCAATATACAGATCATATAATAATAGGAAAAAGAACTTATTTCTCAAAAAACCCAAGACGAAAAGTTTTCAAAAGAAAAAATGGAAGGAAGTATATAGAAATTATCACAGATTGGATTTATTATAGAAGAAAATGATTTGGTTTTTAACTGTAGTTAGAATTTAGAATAATCTATAGTAATAACCTGTAGACAATGATTTTATTGATTAAAGGATTTATCCAAGTTAGTAAAAAAGTGAAATATTATTCTTTGAATTATATTCAGAGAAATAGGTTTTCAACAATAGGTGAGTTAATATGTAAAAGTCAAAATATCTTATAGATATCTTTTATATATACAATAATGACAAGCCATACTAACCTGACTATGATTTAAAAAAAATAAAAAATAAAAACAAACTAATTATATATGTTTATTAAACTATTATATATTATATATAAATTTATATATTGTTAAAACATATTCTTTAATTAACTTACTTATTTTAAAGATTACTTTGTCAAGTTTTAATAAAAATTAAAACTCAATCACTTTATTTTATACATAATTATCTTTATTAAAATTATTATAAGATCTTTTTTATTTATTTTTTTTTCCTGAATCTTGTCTTTTTTTTTTTTTATTCTATTTGACTTTTCTTATATAAAAGTTTTTTAGATTTTTAGATTTATCTTTTTATAAAAATTTTTTAAATTTTTCTATTTTTACATATTATGTTTTAATATTTTTAACATTATTATAGATTTTTTTTATATTTTTATTATTCACTTTTTTGATTTAAATTAAATTTTTTTCTATTATATTTGAGTTTTATTATTTTACAAGTTTAATTATAATCATATAATTGATGATTATAATATAATAAAAACTTATATAAATCAATCAATTATTAACTATTATTATACTATATTTTTTGACAATATATATATATATTATATATAAATAATTTATTTGTAATAAAATATTAAAACACTATAAGCTGATAACTAATTCTCTGATTATATATAAAAAAGATGTTCACAAGAAATTTTTTATTTCTTTGCTAATAAAGTCTTAATACTATTTCTAAATTAACTTGAAGTTTTACTTCAAGAGATATTACAAATCCTATCTCTTGTTTATATTTGTTTTCAAACAAAAACTTGACTTTATGTAACTTAGAAAAGTCAAGAAAAATCTTCTTTATCTATGAAAAAAAAGTTTTATAAGAAAAAAAAACCAATAGTATAATACTTGAAACCTTTCCTATTGAAATATATTTATAGAGATTTTTAATAGTGGAAAGTGATAAACATTAAGTTATATTTTCAAGATATTTACCTATTGTATTTTCTCTCTTATAGTCATTCAAAATGTTTTTAGTTTTCTGGAGAATTTTGCCTATCTTAGTTTAATCCTGTATTTTAAGTGACACAACTTATTGCAAAATATAATTGATAAATATAAAACATATTAGTAGCTAAATGTAAACAAGTTTCTACTGATTCCTTTGATAATATTATTGATGATAGAAAGAGTTAATTAATGTCCCATTCTTGTTCCATTCCTTCAATTAGATTAATTTATAAATTAAGTTCTATGAAATCAATAATATATAAGCAAAAAGTTCTCAGGTAATAAAAAACACTATTTATTCAAGCTGGGATCTTTCTCTCTTATTATTTTAATCAAGCAATGTTCAAGATTAAGGTCTCTTTTTTATTCTGATCAGACAATAAGAATAAACAATCTCTAGTTTATACTAAGCTCTAATTCTTTAGTTATAGTTGAGAATACATTTTTCCAGAAATTGTTAAAAGATAATATAATCTATGAGAATTCTTTTAGCTAATTACATACCTTTCTATTACTACAAAACAAAAAAAAAGAATGAATAATCTAACTTTTTGAATAATAAAAAATATTCATCAATAACATTTTTTAACTAGATATGGTTGCTAAAAAATATTATATTAAAACAATATGACTCAGTTTCTACTAAGTCATATAAGAACCTGGGATTTATCATAAGTCATCTATTTATTACAGGTGAATAAAAAATCACTACCCAAAGAAGATTGAGACCAAGTGTATTACTGGAAATAAAGACTTCCACTATACAATAAGTCTCTTCAGATAGCATGCAAGAAAAAAATCAAGATCAAGAATAAACAAGTCTCTCAAACAGTCAGAAGAAGAAAAAAATATTCTAATTGAGTATTTTTTATTAAAAGAAAGTTTTGAGAAACAAGTCTTTGAAAAAAGCTAAAGAATTTTATTTTCTTTTTTTTTATCTTTGTTTTCTTATAAGTCTATTTGGATATTTTTAAATATACTTTTTCTTTTTTTTTTTTTAACTTATTCTTTTGTAATTTCCTGTATTCTAATGGCTTAATGAACATTTAGCAGCAATAATCTAATAGAAATAAAGTAGTAAATTAAAGAGTTTTTATTCAAAGACCATTATGAAATAAAATATTGTTCTTAAGATCAAACTTAAAAGCTATCATTGCTTACAATAAGTTAATTAGATTTAATAGAAATGTTTAACTATAGTATGTATTATATTGCTTGAATAAAAATATATTTATGTTTTCAATTGATTAATAAACTATAATCTAGTCTAGCTATAGGTACTCAAAAAAAAAATAAATAAATGAAACACTATAAATTGAGATAATATAATAGTAAATAAGCCAATTATAAATTAATTTAAATAGCTATAATTATTATTATTATTATTGATCTGATTAGACTCTTTGTGCTAATTTTTTACCTACATACAAAAAAGTCGTTTGCATGAAATTTTTTATTCCTTTGCTAATAAAGTCTTAACATTATCTTTAAACCAACTTGAAGTTTTATTTCAAAATATACTCCCAAACCCTCTCTTTTGTTTATATTTGTTTTTAAACAAAAACTTGACTTTCTATGACCTAGAAAAGTCAAGAAACACCTCTATTAATGGCAAGAAAGTTCTATAAGGAAATTAAATTAATAGTATAGTACTTGAAGCCTATCATATTAAAGCATATCTATAGAGATTTCTAGTAGTGGGAGGTAGCAAACATCAAGTCATATTTCAAGGTGTCTGTCCACTGTATCTTTCCTCTTATAGTCACTCAAAATTTTTTTGGTTTTCTGAAAAATTTTGCTTATCTCATTTGATCTTGAATTTTAAGTGATACAACCTATTGCAAAATATGATTGGTGGATATGAAACACATTAGTAGTTAAATATAAACAAATATTTACTGGTCACCTCATATGTTCTGATAGTGTCATTGGTGAAAGAAAAAAAAATCAATTGATATAGAATTCTCCATTCCTTCAAATAAAGTAAACTGAAGCAAAGAAATCATAAGACAATTAAGACAGATACTAAATTCCTTAGATAGTAAAAAGGTAATTATTTGTTCAAGCTGAGGTCTTTAACTTCTTATATGAAGAAGATTATTTTTTTATTCTAGTCAAATAATAAGACCAAAAAGCAGAAGACTGTGAACCACTATTCTTTTTTTAAATTGAAAATACATTTTTCCAGATATTGTATAATAATATTGTAATCAATAAGGATTCCTACTACTTTACGAAACCCTTTCATTATTGCAAGATAAAAAGACTATTGTGGAATCTGACTTTTTGAACAATAGAGAATATTTACTAGTAAAATTCCTTTAACTAGACATGGCTGCTAGAAGATATAGATAGTTATACAGTATGACTAATAGGTTATATAAGAACTTGGGATCTATTATAAATCATTAAGATTTGTGTGGATAGATACAAAATCAATATTAAAAGAAAGGAAGCAATAAGCAAGATACTGAATCCGAGTAGACAATAAGTACTTTAGACAGTTATAAGAAAATAATCAAGGTTATAAATGAATAAGTTTTTCAGATGATCAAGAAGAAGAAGAATATTCCAGAAAAATTAATTTCTAATGAAAAGAAATTTCTAGTAGAGATCCTTTAAAGAATATAAAGTATTTTTATTTTTATTTTTTATTTTTCTTTTTATATATACATATTTGTACATTTTTAGATATTACTCTTTCTTTTATTTTTTCTTTTCTCTATTATAGTTTCTTGCATTTAGTTCCTTGGAGAATAATAGATAGCAACAACCTGTTGACAATGATGGATAAGTTAGGAAGGTCTTTATTCAAAACTTATTCTAAAGTAAAATATTATTCCCAATGTTGCACTTAGAGGTTTAAGTTCATTTGAGAATTAAAAGCTATTTATAAGTAAGTCAGCATGAGATTTTGTTTAGCCATAATATAATTGCCCAATATATCTCTATCAGTTTTCTTAAAGATTAATAAATATACTATACTGGCCTGACCATGGTTTTAAAAAAAAAAAAATTATTATTATTATTATTATTAT
>CAJVPT010001878.1:0-19544 GCA_910592055.1 Acaulospora colombiana | reverse complement strand
CTTTTATTTTCCCTTTCCCCTTTAGTAGTTTCTCGAATTCAGTTCCTTGGAGGATAATTGGTAGTGGCAACCTGCTAACAATTATGGATAGGTTAGGAGGGTATTCACCCGAAACTTCTCTGGAGCAAAATATTGTCTCCAAGGTCACACTTAGAGGCTTAAGCTCTTTTGAGAATTGAAAGCTGTTGACGAGTGAGTCAGTATGAAATTTAGTTTAGCCATGATATAATTGCCCAATGTATCGAAATCGGTTTTCTTAAAGATTAAATAAACACATCATGCTGGCCTGACTGCGGGTTATATTAAAAAAAAAAAAACAATTAATTTTAGATAAAATTATATGTATTTTGTTTTCTTTAAGATATTTAACTAATTTATCCATTATAATTTTGATAAAAAAAATTTTTTTATATGTAATAAAATAATAATATATGTAGTATCTAAGTTGTATTTCTAGTTTTTAAATTTGAAGATTGAATAAATAATTATTTTACTTTATTCTTTAATTGTTACATTATATCTAAAGATTTAATTCAATATTATTCTAATTTCTTGCAAAGCTTTATTTTCTAATTTTTTGTAGGTTATATAAGTTGATGTTAATTTGAAACTTTATTCTTTGTTTTAAACTTCTCGATAATAAAAAATATTATAGTATAATTATTTTAACAATACATTTTTTATCTATTGTTATTCTTGAGAAGATATACAGTATAGCTTGTAATTCTAAAAAATATCGATATATAAAATTTTACCCCTTTACACTTGCATCACACCTAATTATATTTAGTTATAAAGAAATTGAGGCTAAGTATGAGGCTTTGACCTTTTTTCTGAATGCATAGAACTTTATCTCTTTTTGATATCCAGATTCGTGAAAATCCAAAAATATATTAGGTTAAGTATTCGTGTCATGTCAATCTAACTGAGGATCAACCACAAAGAGTGATTTTTCACATTATCGTCCCTTAAAATAACACTACAATATGTAGGATTACTGTTTAGAAAAATTATTTTCCCAAATTTCTTGCGTGATTTATTATGCAAGTAAATTGGCTAGAGATTTAAAGAGACATTTATATCTAGTTTTTCCATATTTGACACGACCTCACACACATCTTTTTCTTTAATTCAACCGCAATAAAGTATTATAATATCGCAGGCCGATCCCGCGAAAACGCTTTTTAAAAATAGGGTTATGCTTTATTTTGAATTATTCTCATAAGGATTAATGAGTTCATGGGGCTTTTCTTTGATGAAATTTAAAATATTATATTGTTTAAAAAATTTGAATTTAATCCTTTTTTTAATTTAATATTCACAATAGAAGTTTCATAAACATGAGAAAGAGATTGATTTATATGACGGCAAAAAGCGCAAAAAGCGTGATGCTTAAAAATAGACGCGTACTAAAAATAATATTCGGCTATTCTTTATGTATGTAAAATAGTAGTTCTAACATATTTAATGTTAACAAACACGTAAATTCGCGATCGGGTTATTAAGGTGATTTTCTATCTTCTGATTAAAGAATACGGTATATTTATTACCCAGATACTCGCAACTTTTCTATATAACATCGAAAAATAATTCGCCAACATCAAGTTCTCTTTCATTACAAAATGTACAGATTATTTGAGTTATCCGTGCTATTGTTAGCACTCTTTGTTATTACATCTAATAGTATAAGTATACAATATTCACGTGATCATAAATACGGAAAAAATATCACCGCAACATTAGAAGATGGTTCCGTTTTCTGTTCATTTCTTCCACCAAATTATGGTGGTGACATTAGTGGTAGCGAAAATGATGCTATCGCGTTTTGTAATAAGCCTAGTCCAAATGCGCCTGGTGCTAGAATTTTTCCCGACGGATTTATTAAATCTTATCACTTCGCCACTGGAGATGGTTACATCCAGGTCACTGGCACTATTCATAGAGATGTATACGGTTTAAAGAAAAGTGATGAGGGTGGTCAGTATGATAGTGTAGGTGCTCCTCCTGGCGCAATCTGCGCTAATTATGATAAATTTGTGAACTTGGTCGAACCTGATATTGAATTATTCTGTATTCGCTGTTGTACTGACACTTCAAAGTGCGATACCGGTTATAGCGAAAATGGATGTGAATCTATTATTCCTGGTGATTACAGTTAAATTTTAATATTATTTATTCAATATATCGGTGGGTTTTCTCTTGTAAGCCAATATATTTTTAATTTATGTGTAAAAACATATCATTACTTTCAAGAATTCATCATTTACTTTTTCTTCCGGTTGATCAATTCTAACCTGGATCGATTCTCTCTAATGTCATTAAATAAAAAATGATATTGTTCATGCTTTATTTGATAAAGAAAACAACAGTTATCTTTGATTAGTTTAATTGATTACTTATTGAATAGTAAAAAATTATATAGTGTTTCTGTATTCTAGAAATTTCGTCATCACGAAAGGCAATTTTCGTCACTTGAATACTCTCCGCTGCCCACTAGAATATAAACAAAATTAAGAAATACACTACAGGAATGTGAAAAGAGGAAATTGCTTCATTGATTTATTCTTGCTCGGCTGTCTTCTCGGAACTATAAATAATGAAAAATCAGTTAATATTCACGTTCTCGTCTAATTAGAAATTAAACATACTGCGATTTTAGTTCATGTTATTCTGCATTTGAAGAAAAATATTTTAGAACTTAATATTATTGATTGCGTTTATTAAGAAATCATTACCGAATATTTGGAGGTAATTATCAGAATATGCTATATAATACTGTAGTTTCCTATAATTTATTATTCTCGTATATGCATATACTGTATATTCAATAATAGATATTTATTTCGTTTATTTTTTCTTGTTCTGGTTGTTTTACTTTTTTTTTGTCTAATTAAAAAACGAAATAATGAAAAACCAATTATTTATCAAGTTTTACAATTAATTCAATGGTTGATCCTTTTACACATTCCTTTGATGATACTTCTTTTATATCTGTAGATTTGACTTTATTAGTTAGATCATTTGATAATAAAAAAGAACGCATAAAAATATATGTGGAAACAATATGAAAAAATAATAAAATTGAATTGTAGATATAGATAACTTCTCTTAAATAAAGATAGGTCCCTAAAGGATAAGACAAGAACAACATTCAAATTTTCATGAAAAAAAATCAATAATTTAAATTAAAAACTATAAAAAAACTACTTACAATAGTTTTTCATCAAAATTATTTAATTATAGCATTTCGGGATTTTGTTTCTATTAAAGTAAAAAATTAAAATTTTGTTTCTCAAAATAAAACAAGTGATTCATAAAATTTTATATATTAAATACTCAAGAATCTTTTATTAATATACCTTCCTTAGAATTAAAATAAATATGTATTTAAAAAAGATAGATATATAGTATATTAGAGAATAAGTATTTTACACTGGAATCAACTTATCAGAATCAACAAGACAGCAATCCAAGGACCTATCCCAATGTGGTTCTTTGAAATAAAAAATATATTGAATTAGTAGTTTGATGCAACAATATAGCTAGCAGGTTTTTTTACACAAAATCATATATGCAACTCAGAACAATCTTCACTTTTCAAATATCTAATCTATAATATTAATCAATTCAATAGCAATGAAGCTAACTGCAATTTTGAAACAATGAAACAAACAACAATAGAAATTCTGATCTATGTAGTAGAATTTCATTATAGCAATATCCAATAAACAAAGAGTTAAACTTCAAAAGTTAGATATTATCAAACTCTTTCTCATTAAATCTGACAGCATTAATATATCCATTACGCATAGAAAAAGATCAGAATATAGAAACTACAAGTCTCACAAAAAAATCTTTTTAGAATCAAATATATAATCTCTATAAAGCAGACAAACCAATTATCAAGGAGCTCTCCCAAATCAACAAAAAGCTTCAAAACTATATACACTTTAAATCTATATAGATAGTTCTATAAGCTAATATAATAAACAGTACTATATAGAAATAGGATGGATAGTAATAAATAATTACAACAAATATCTTAATTTTTAAAAACAAGTTAAAATTTTTTTTTCCTTAATCAGAGTTAAACTAATAGTCATTCTTATAGCAATCAGTATACTCCCTTAATATAGTAAAGTACAGATATATACAGACAATATGGTAGCTATCAAAAGCATTTAAGAAATTAATAAGTTTACCATTATACAATATTATAGAAAATAAAAAAACTTAATATCTTACAATTAATCAAAGAAATTCACAAACACAGAAACATCAGATTGTAATTAATTAAAGTATAAGCATATTTGAAAGATATACAAAATAATCTTACAGATTAACTAACAGAAATTGATCAACAGTAAGAAATAAAATCTAATACAAAAAACATTATACTCAAAACTAAAAATTTAAAAGAGATACATTTTTCTATAAAATAGAATAAACAAGACTTGAAAGTATCAATCAAGGAAACAATAAAGAAAATTACAAAAGCAATCTACTTTGCCAAGTAAAAGCTCTTAAATAGAATTAAAAACAACTTTAATAATTATTTAATTTAAAAAATCCATTGGCCTACTACTTTCAAATACTTTGGATTATCAAAATAAATAAATACACAACAATCAACAACAAAGAAAATTTCTTTAAAGAATAAAATAAAAAACTTTCCTTGAAAATCAAGTTATATTATAAAGTACTTTCAATTTATAAAGATAACTTGTGTAATAGATATGAAGAAAAAGAGATAAATATATATTCATTTATCTGCATAACACACAAGGCAATAACAAAACAATACATAATCAATACTATTATTACAAATATTACAAAATACTGGATTAAAAATAATATTATATAATGGATAAGCAAACTGAAGAAAAAAATATTACTGTATTATAAGAGATATTTGAAGTGCACAATTAAAGGAGCCTTTTCAAAAATATAATACAAACCATTCAAGAAACAATCCTAGAAAAACAACTCAGACACGACTACTATTTAGATATTAAAAGAGATATCACCAACCATCTATAAAAACTATAGAAAAAAAGATGTGAAGACTTTCAACTTTGAAAAGTATAATAGAGTATTACTAAAAAGATGGAAAAAAATGCAAATATCATAAATATAAAACAGAGCTATAATTCAAAAAAAAAGAAATTCACATCAAGAAACAATTCATATAGCTAATAAATAATATATAAACAAAACTATTCAAAATATAGTAATATCTTATATCATTTTAGAATTTTTGTATAGTACTAGCCTAGCATTAACAGATTAGTATTTTCTAAAATAAGATGGCAACAAGTCACAAGATAAATGCAATCAAGAGACTACTTCGTTATTAAACTATATTTGATAAGTATAGATAATTATAGTATTCTATATACTATACATATCTATTATATTTCAAATAAAGTAAGATTGAATTGACATTTTTTAAAAAAAAATTAGAAAATAGTATATTATATAATTATATTAAATTAATTTTATTCAAAAATTTAATTTAATTTAATTTTATTTAATTTAATCATTTTTTTTTATAAAAAAATAAAAATATAGTTTAATAAGAATATTAAATAGATATTTTGTATACTGTATAAAACTATCTTGTATATTAAAATATAATATTATTTTATAATTCTTATTTACAAATTAAGATCAAATTTATATTAATATTTATAATAATTCAATTGCTTATTTAATATACTCTTGTAGTTTGTTGGAAGAAAAGTCTTAAATTCTTTTATCAATATTCAAACTATTTTTTCTTTTATAAATTATAATAAATAGCCAAAATATCTTTTTTATTTTATTATATCATATATTCTTTTTATAATATCTATTATAATATTTTACAATATATATATATATATAATTCAAATATTTTTTATTTTACAAAACTATTTTTTATACAACTTATTATAATTTATTTAGAAAATAATTATATTTATTTATTTATTTTTAAAAAATTGATTCAGTCTTGTTTTATTTGTAATTATATAGTATTAATATATAGAAGCTATTCTAAAATACACTACTGTATATGAACAAAGGTATTGTATGCTCTAAATTTATTATTATATAAAAATGTATATAATAGCTTTATTTAATATTTTAATATATTATTATTTATATTTTGAAAAAATATATATCCAATCTTCATGTTTTTTCAATAATTAAACATTAAATTAAGTATAAATACATCTACCCTTCCAGTATTTTTAATTTTAAAAATGTATTACTTAATTGAAAGTCAATATAATGAAATTATATGTCTCTATAAAGATAAACAATCCTTATTAAAAATTTCAAAACTTTTTAAAATTTATAAAACAACTTTTTTCATACAATTAAAAATTATCTTAATAGAACAATCTTGCTATTTTTTCTAAAATTGAATATCCAAAACTATTGACTTCTAAAGACAAAACCATTTAAAAAAAATTTGTTAAAAAAAATAACAAGAAATATGCAGAACAAATTAGAACAAATTTATTGAAAAAATCAATATTGAAGTTTTTACTAAGACAATTAGAAGAAATTTGTATGAAATGAATATTTTTTCTCATATACCAGCTCAAAAACCACTTTTAAATAATCAACAAAGAGAAAATCATCTAAAATAATATATTGAAAGAAAAGATTGAATAGTTCAAAAATGGAAAATGATTATATAAAGTGATGAAAGTAGATTTACAATATTTAAAATGATGGTTCTGGTTATATTTGAAAAATTTCTGATACAAAATATAATATTAAAAATATGATTCCAACAATAAAATTTGGAGGTGAAGGAATAATGATATAGGGATGTTTTTTAGGTAAAGGATTAGGTTCATTAATAAAAGTAAGTGATAAATTAATAGATTAAATTATATTAAAATACTTGAGAAACATTTATTACCTTTAATTAATAGTAATTTTAATTATAAGAGATATTTGTTTCAAAATGATAATGCTTCAATTCATACTGTTAAAGATATTCAACAATAGATTTTAGAAAATAAAATTAGGATTTTACCTGATTGGTCAAGTCAATCTCTTGATTTAAATCCAATTGAACATTTGTGATCTAAATTGGAAAGAAAAATAAGAAATAGATCAGAAAATATAAAAAATTTAAAAAAATTAAAAACTGTATTACAAGAAGAATGGAGTAAAATTTCAAAAAATCAATTAATGAATTATATAGAAAGTATGTCATGAAGAATAAAAGCAGTTATTAAGAATAATAGGTAGCCAACAGAATATTGATTTATATATAAATATTTCATTATATAAAATATAACATATTAAAATTTTAAATAGAATTATTATATAAAATTTTATGTAACTAATAAATAAATGATGTATGATAATTTTGTTCAGATAGTGTATATTTACTGTTTTTTATCAAATAAAACTCAATAAAATCTTTCTATTATAAGGATAATTATCTTGCGAATTGTTATCATCTTTAAAGTGAGAAGCTAACTTGTCAAAGCTAAAAGAAATTTCAAATATGTAGAAATTGTTTATTATGTTTATAATTCATTAATATATAAACTTATTACTACAATTTTTATTAGTAATATATCCTATATATTCATATAAACATCTATTTTGATAAAATCACAACTCTTTCCCATAGATCCCTGACCACTATTTTCAAAGAAGCATTTCTCCAAAACTTTATGTTTTAGAGTAATAAAACTTCAAAACTCTCTCTAAAAACACTTGTCCCGCTTGGCAGTAGTCATATTACACCCTTCTTGTTTACTTTTCCTCTTTACAAACCCTTTACCTAAGAAGTTAATGGCAAAAAAGCTTTTCTAGAAAGAAGAAATCAGATGAAAAAGTACTCTCCCTCCCTTTCCTATAGAGGTCCCAGAGTCTAGGAAGAAGTTTGAGCCAATAACTCCATGTCAGCCAATAGGCAGACATCAATACCACAGGCAAAAACGGTTTCTCTCTCAGCATATAGCAGTTTTCTTGGTTTTTCTGGAGAATTTTGCCTACTCTAGCTTGACCCTGAATTTTATGTTACACCAGATTTTGGATAGATTGATTGGCAGAAGTTTGGGACTGGTTGCTTCACAGTTAGCAGAAATGTAAACAAGGATACACGTAACATGGGACATGAATATATTCCTAAGCTCCATAAGAACCTTAGGTCTATCATAAGTCACCGGCTAGTTGTGCAGGTGAATAAACATCACATGGATTATGATCTCCTCTCTCTTATCAACTCCGAAAATGTCAAGGCTATGGACTGAGTATTTTTTGAGGTAAAGTTGGGTGGATAAGTAGTTGTTAGGCATCCCTTCATTCCTTCCCCTACTTCATTTTCTTGTAAATATTTTCAACCTTCCCCCTCCGTTTTAATTTTATTTTTAACACTGACTAGTCGCAAGACTAGTACAAGAGATCTTCAACATCGGATGGTATTGGGACTCTTGTGCAAATCCTGACATATTAGGCTCTGCAGTGGGTGGCAACAAGCCGATCAGTGGATGCATTAGTGTACTCTAGATAGCGTCAATTCCTGAATATGAGGATGGGTGAGCAATGCACAGCTTGTGTATCTTATTTGTCCCCCACTTTATTTTTAAAAGAGAAATATTTACACTAGGTAATTATGTATTTTTCTTATCCTGGTTGGATTAGACATAGATTGAGTCATAAAAATAGATAGCTCCCTATTCTATTTCTTTCTAGTGATCTGTAAATCCTTAGACAGTATGGGAAAGTATTCATCCTAATTGTTGCTAAATATGATTTTTTATTAATAAAGTACTGGAGAAGGCATGGGATGAGCCAGTTTTAATAATAACAATAATAATATTCTATGGCTCCTATGTAAACATGAATTTAGCTTTCAACTTTATCATTATAACAATTAAATCTTCACATTTCAAAAAATTGATACAACAATCGAAGATATAGTTATCCCCTTTTTGTAATAAATATCATACTCAACTGATAAAATACAACTTAATATTTACTGAACAACTCTTAAATGCATAAAGAACACATTTTCTTCAATGGTACCAACTTATCAGATTTAAAAAGAAATTATTACCAGGCAAAATACTTAATTGGTTTCTAAAACTACAAAACCTTATAAGAAATCTGACTGTTACAATGCTATATCTCAATTCAAATATAGTCAATATCTTTCTACAAAGTACCCCAGTGACAAACACAACTATTACAAAATTTTACTGGATAGCTATCATAAAAAATGATCAAATATTTATTGAAAAGAAACAAAGAAACAATCCAGACAAAACAATATTATATCAACATTATACTTCATAAAATAATGAATTATCTTTGTTCAGATATCTAGGATGCAATATAAATAAATACACAATATACTCAAGTACATGTTTTTTCTTTATTAAATCACAAAACATAATTATAATTCCAATAAACTTCAGCATCATATCCATTTTACATTCTAAAAGTCCCTTATAAATATTCATTAAAAGAACACAAATGTCTCACAACTCAATACAAACAGTACTTAATTATCTAATCATCTCACCTTCTAAAGAATTAAAGTATAGTTTCTACATAATTATATAAAACAATTATATCATACAAAATTAAATTCAATAACATTTTAAAGAAGAATTAAGCATACCAAACAAACTGACACATATTGTCATTTTTATAACTGATAACTCTTTCCAGATCTATACAAATGGATACAAATCAAATTGATATAACAAATCACATATGAGTATAGGATAAATTATTATTATATCTATGAAACAGGAGTTTCAATTACAAGTTCAAGTAAACAAATACCCATCATCTACCAGGGTAGAGATCATGGAAATTTATATAACATTAATAACAATACCCTTCCAATCTTCTATAAACCTTTGTACTAATAGTAAAGTAGCAATATTATACATTAATCAATTTCTTAAGTAAAAATTTAATCAAGTAATTTCTAAATACAAAAACTATAAACTACTATTAGACATTCAAGACATATGCAAAACCAATATTATCAACATTTACTTACACAAAGTTTCAATATATATAGGAATTAAATACAATAAAATAATAAATCAATTGATCAAAATCGACTTCTTTGACAATGGCATATCTGCTAGAACTCTACAAATTGAAATATCAGCATCTAATATCTCAAGTATTATAATAATTCTAGCATAGAATAAAAATGTAATAAACATTCTAGCCAAAACAATATATCAAAAACTTTAATATGCTAAAAGATTAGCACAATAGAAAGTTTTAAATAGGACCCTTATAGATTTCATAGTCCAATACAAATATATAAATTGAATAACAACTTTCAACAATTTATATCTCTCTAAAATAAGTAATAATAATACATCCATAAAAGATCAACAAATTAGAAAGTTTTCAATCAACTTGTTTAATAATAAACTATCTATCAAAACCAAACTATATACAAAAAAACCCACACTCTATATAGACAACCTTTGCTCTTGATATAATCAAATAGAAGATAACTATCACCATTTTCTTTACAATACTATATTACAAGATCTCATTATACAAGTAAACAAAATTGCAATTAATACATATAAAGAACACATTCATTCAACAATTAAAAACAACTATATATAAATAATCAAATAACAAATGTCCTTAAAAGCATTATCAGAATTCAAACTTTTTATTAAAGAAGTAATTTTTAAGTCTCTAATATCAGTCATATACAAAATTATAATAGATTCTTCTAGTGTATAGAAATGCATCAAAGAAATAACTCACAAATGGAAAAAGTTGCTTTATCACAAATGGCTAAACTGGTATCATATTTTTTAACAATGGAAACAAACAATATGAATCAATAAATGGATCAAAAAACAACACAAATATATGAAGAAAGTATAACAAAATAACAGATAGATCAATGAACAAGCTATCAAAAATAGTTATATTACTACTACTAACAAATATTTGAATAATTTTATCAAATATAACATTTCTATTTTCTCTTTGTTTAATATAAAATTAATACTAGCTTTACCTTGGCAAGTTAGTTTCTCACTTGATTTGGAGTGACAACAAGCTATTCAATAGACTATAGTTTTAGAAAGTTTAGTAGTATAAACAAAATATAGAATATTTTGTATCTTCTTTTATAATCTTTATAATATGCATTGCAAATTACTTTATCAAAACTAATAAACAAGGTTAAGTCAGTAAAAAAAAAAAAACAACTTATTTTCAAATATAAGTATTTAAAATTAAATTTTGAAAACAATATTATATTTCCTTAATATAATTGAATTAATTACTATTTATTAGAATTATTATCAATAATTTGTTAATATTGATTAATTTAAAAACAAATTAATTGTTAAGTTAAGAAAAAAAATAATTAAAGAAAGAGAACAATTTAAAACTTACCAAAAAAGTTTAAAAATAAAAACAACCTCCTTTTAAAATGATCTATCTAATTGAAATAATCTTTTTGCTTTATTTGAATTTTGTAAGAAATCTTTTTTATTATTAATTATAATATCAAATAAGTCAATTTAACTAGTTTTTCATTTAAATAAATATCAAATTGAAATATTTTCAGTAAAAAATTTAAATTTCAGCCTTTATTTATTAAAGCTTTATTATTACTTAAGGAACTTAAGTAAAAGATAAAAATCTATATTTACATTATCTTTACTTGATATTTTGGTGTTATAAATATTTTTACTAAAAAACTTGAACTTTTGAAGGTAAATATTTTCAAAATATTTTTTTTAATTATTAATAATATTATTAAAACAAGTAAGTATGATTAATAAGAGCTTGTTTATATTTCAAAAACTAATATATTTCATGTTATTCAATTATCATTGATGGCAATTTGTATTATCAAAAATTTAAATCAAATTAAAATAAATAAAATTTTTTAGAAAACTGTAAAAGTAAAAACTTTAAAAAGATTAAGACTATTAAAAAGAGAGTAAATAAGTTTTTTATTATATAAAATCTCTATAAATCTTTTGCTTCAAAAGTTAAAAAAATTTACATGCATTTTAAAATTAATTCTTTTTTCTTTGAAAACTTTCTTACTATTAATATTAAAGGTATTATTTGTTTTTTCTTAATTATTAAAAGTCAAGTTTTTGAATAAAGGAATTTGTAAATAAAAAAGAAAGGGTAGAAATAATTTTTGAAATTATATTTCAAGTTATTTTAATAAAAGCATTAAAACTTTATTAGCAAAGAAGTATAAAAATTTTTTATAAATATTATTTTTATATATAATTAAAGTTTTAAATTATTATTTTTAGTAATAATTATATATAAATTATAATTAATAATAATATTTTCAAAAAATAAAAAAGTTTATTAAAAAATATATAAAAGTTAATATTATGAATTTTTTATAAAAAAACTAATTTAAAAAAATAGTTTTTTAATAATTCAATAAATTAGATATTGAATTATTAATTTTTTTAAAAATAAAATTAAATTATTTATTATTAAAATTAAGATTAAGATTTTTTAATTCAAATTTATTAAATAAATTAATAATTAATAATAAAATATTAAATTTATATTTAAGAATTAATAATAAAACTCTTTTTATTAATCTTTTGATTATATATAAAAAGAATATTATTCAAAATTTTTAAACTTTTTAATTAGTAAAGTTTTATTGCTATCTTAATATAATTTGAAGAGTATTTTCAAGAGTTATTATTATACCTTATTTCTTATTTGCAAATCTTTTTAATCAAAAACTTGACTTTTAGTAATCAAAAAAAAATTTAACAACATCTTTATTATTAATAACAAGAAAGTACCCAAAGAAAAAAAATCTAACTATAAATACTTAAAGATCTTCTTCTACTGTTAATATTCTCTTAGAACTTATACTTTTATAATTTTCTGAAAAATTTTGCCTATCACATTTTGATACTAAATTTTTTAGTAGTATAATATTTATTAAAGATAATTAATTAATTACAATCATATATTCTAATACTATTATTAATAATTAGAAAAAAAAGTTTATAAAAAAAGTTACTTTTTAATTGAGTAAGTTTTCAAAGAAAGCAATTATAATATTAAAAGATATATAAATGATATAAAATATAATATTTCTATTTCTTAATAAGTTTCTCAAGTAATAAAAAAGTTTTTTTAGAAAAAAAATTAAAATCTTCAAGTTTTTATCTCAATTAAACAAAGTTTTATAAAGACTTCTTTATTTTGATCAAATCAACTATATTATAATATAGTACTAACATTATTTTTTTTTTTATCAGGTGACTTACATCTTGTTTATTAGATATTATTTGTAAATATGTACAAATTTATTTTATATAAATTTAACTCTTTAGTTAACTAATTAAACTTATTAAGGATAGTTCTACTGTGCAACTTATTATCAAGTATTGGTATATACTTAACTAATCTGCCAAGGCTTTACCTGTTTTATAAAAATTTGTTTTGAAAGAGTATATTATGTTCCAGTTAATTCAATATTGACTGAAGTGTTTTATGATTTAATTGATTCCTAAGATATATAGTATAATTTGTATATAGTAGTTTTTTTATTTAGTATTTTCTATTTTTTTTTATCTTTTTTGATTATATTTTGATTTGTTTTCCACTATGAAAAAAGCTGGCATCTCAATTGCCATTTGTCTTAAGGATAGTTAGAAATTTGTCAATGATATTTTTAATAATTTCTTTTTAGTTTTTTATTATTATATATTTCTTTATTATTTTGAGGAAATCTTTTGTTAGTGTCCCTCTTATAATGTAGTTTTTTTTTTTAGGAGTTTATTTACTTTCAATTATTTTAAGTTTGTTATTTAATGTTTTTTTGAAAATTTGTTGTTTTATATTATTGATCTTCCTATTGACTATTTAAAGTAGTGTTTTGAAAATATTTACACTATTGCCTTTACATAATATGGTATGAATATTGATTTCAATATATTGACAATTGATACAGAGATTGTCTTTATATATTGTTGCTACTCTTTTATAGAGCTTATATTTAGTTGGCAGTTTTAAATTCTATAGTTTTAGTCTGAATGATCTAATATTATAGTCAAGTCTATTAGTTGCAACAGTTGTTATTTGAGATGGGGATTTGTGAATTATTGATTTCACCTATACTATATTTTGTAGTACAGTATATTACTATTTATTATGGTTAGGTTGTAATCTAGCATTCTTCAGCTAAAGATATGTTTTGCTTTGATGAGATTTCTTATAGTTTCTGATATTGTGTTATCTAAAACTTGGCTATTCTATTTTGGATCCATGGACTGTTGCTATCTTTGATAATATCAAGAAATTTTTTTGGCAAAAATCTTTAAGATTTTCAGGTGTAAATCTCTGGAAGTGCTTCATTATTATTAGAAGTCTTCAAAGTGAAAATTTATATATAAAACTCTAGAGAATTTCAAATATTTTAAATTTTATAAAATAATTTTACATTATTATTATAATATTTATTTTTAAAAATTTATTTATTGAAAATTATTTTTTTTACATATTTTTATTAATCATTTATATTTACATCACTCATTACCAAAGTAAATCTTTCTATTTTTATATTTTCTAGTTACAATCTCAGATTGTTTTCATTATTTTCTATTTCCTCCAAAGTACTTTAAAATTCAATATCTTCCTATTCATACATTTATTAATTTTTATCACTTGAATTGCCTTCCATAAATCCAATTTTCTTTTTAATTTTTTTCTAAAATATTTTATTGGTAAACAAATAACTTTATAATACTTCGAAGATTTTTAAAACTTACCTTATTTTTTTCTATTTTACTTTTAATTAATACTTTATTAATTAAATACATTTATTACATGAATTTAGAATAGTTTGACATATTGCAATAATAAATATAACTTGTTTCTTGAAGGCATCCCCTTTTGACCAGACTTTTTTACGAATATGTGCCATTATGCTTTGGTTTTCCTCTCTAAGACAAACATAAAGATTTTTGAAGTACTTCTATATTTTTTGCGAATTTTTCCAGGTCATAATTTCGATAGCGATTGCATTTATATTAATTGTATCTAGGGAGTTTTCATCAAAAACTGAAAACATGGTATCCCAGATTTTTGAAACCGTGGTTCCTCAAAGTGATTTATATTGTTTCACAAGCTATTAAATAAATAATATTGTTAAAAAATTCATTTATATTATTAATAACTGCAATAATTATCACTTGATGAATATATTTTTCATAATATGTCTTCCAACATTTTCTTTTAAGGCCTTTCAAAAAGCCTAAGAGTACTTCCGGTATCCCAGGTCAAGCTGAAGAATGAAGACCAACTTCTCAAGTCAAAATAAAAACAGAGTCACACAGGAAGCAATTAAGATTTTCCAGTTATTTTCTAGAATCTTCACCTACAAAAAAGTTGCTCAATGAATCTTTAGATATATTAAAAAAGATATAACTATTTAAATAAATACTAATTTATATATTTAGTTTCTAATATAGTAATCAAGAGGCTTTTGGAGTTCCATGAAAGTCTGAATAAGAAAATTAATCAATTATTAGAATGTCAAAAAACCATTGAGAATAAGGTTATCCACCTAGAAAATAAAATTCATATGAGTCAATATTTAATCACCAAATAGGATTTTATCAAGGTAAGGTTTAATTTTTTAATCTTTGAAGAACTACAATAATATTTAGGGTTTTATAATAGTATATGATTAAGAGTATTGTGAAATAAGTCTTTTTTGAAAAAATATATGCAGATCCTAAAGATTTTTACTAGCATACAGAGGAACATTTTCAGTGAGAACATTTAGAGTTTTTTGAAGGTCTCACAAGAAAATTTGAAAGACATATTATAAAAAGCATATTTACCAAGTGGTAATTATTGCAGTTATTAATAATATAAATAAATTTACTAACAATATTATTTATTTAATAACTTGTGAGACAACATAGATTGCTTCGAGAGACAATGGCTTTGAAAATCTGGGATGCCATGTTTTCAGTCTTTGGTGAAAACTCTTTGAATACAATCAATGGAAATGCAACTGCTACTGAAATTATGACTTGAAAAAAATCAAGAAAAACCTGAAAGTGCTTCAAAAATCTTCATGTCTATTCTAAGGGAGAAAACTAAAGCATAATGATATGTATTCTCGAAAAAGTCTGACTAAAAAAGGATGCCTCTAAAGAACAAGTTATATTCACTATCGCAATATGCCAAATGATTCTAAATCTGAGTAATAAAAGTATTTTAATTAATGAAGTGTTAATTAAAAGCAAAATAGAAAAAAATAAGATAAGTTTTAAAATTCTTCAAAGTATTATAGAGTTATTTGTTTACTAATAATTTATTTTAGAAAAAAATTAAAAAGAAAATCAGATTTACAGAAGGTAATTTAAGTGATGAAGATCAAGAAATGATTAATAAAAATATGTAAAAAAATAATTTTTAATAAATAAAAAAAAAAAAAACTCTTTTCGCAAATTTCTCAGATCCTTAAAAATTTTTTTTTTAGGCAATTTACTTGAGAAAAGAGAAATATCTATAATTTAAGATACATATTCTTGCAACATCAGCATACAACAGTCATTTTAGTACAAAACAATATTTTGTATGTAGCTCTAGAGCAGTAGATTGTTGAAAAATATATACATATAGCAACAACTTTGACTTTTTCTTCTTTTAAGAAGAAAAAAAGAAACCAATATAAATTAATTCACAGTAAAAAAAGGGGAGCCAATATCAACTTCACAGTACTTGTAACCATGCCAGTGCAAGTTGATATTTTTCTTGATACTATAAAAAATCTTAAAAAAAATAGATTTGCTCAATAAATCAAGCAAATCTCAAATCCCTCAAGATCTAGAAGAATATCAAAGCTCCTCAAGGTTTAAACAGCCTAATGTACATATCCCATTCTACAAACATCAAAACACCTAGCCAGAATAATGTGAACACGAACATGTGTATAGACCTATTATCAAAACAAGTTCAATAAAGATCTATCACAACAGCATAACAAGAGTAAATAGATTTGATAAGATCCTTAATCACAATATCATTACAAGATATAATTGATATAAATAAAATAGCAGGGATCAGTAATACAATATTATAAACTAGTATAAACAAGTAAACAACACTAGATAAAGAAGAGATAAACAACATGTGTTTGATCAAAACAAAATCAAGACACAAATCAAAATAGGAAATTACTAAAATAAGAGACAAAGCACGTAAAAGTTTTTTCCACCCCATATGACTTTAGTAACACTATGTGAGTTATCCCCTATTAGCCACCCTTTATATGCACAATGAATAAAACAGAGAAGATTTTACAAATAATAGATAATAGAGAAAAAGATATTAGCATGACAAACATAATGAACTATAGGCTACACAACAAATAGCCAAACAGGTGCAAGCCACCATTCAAGTGGAAGAAAAAGCACTAGCTTCAGAAACCTGTATGATACTTGATAGTATTATTGCAAGTATCTTAGGAGTAGATAAAATGACATTTTATAAAGAATAAATCTTAATACAACATATAACCTACCTCTGGCAACTTGGGAAAGGAAAAGAAGAGGATCTGCTTCAGCTATATATCAAAAATGAACTTTTTGAAATTATCAAGAAAGAAAAAGATATACCAAAAAACATAAAAACCCTTCCCATGGAGATCATCACTCAGGTAGAAAATGATCTAACAGTAGACAATGAGATTACAATGTCTAATGTTCAAGAACAAGAAGAGATAGAAGAGGTAATAAAATTTGAAATACTGAGAGAAAAGATCAAAGAACAAAATATATGTGAATGTAGCTCATACAGTACAAGAAATAGAGCTGCAAATTCCACTTTAAATCTATATTATATAAGTAAAAAAGGAGTATATCGACTAGGAGCCATAACAGCAAATATTTCAGGAAGCTCAGAAAAGGAATATAGAGTTTATTTGTACAATACCTTAAAACTATTTCAGGATAAACGAAGCCTTCTTCATAAAAGTTTCATTAATGACAATGAATGGCTGATTCTCCACTTTAAAGAAAAAGAAAATCTCCTTAAATGCTTAGAAGAGGTAAACAGAAAAAAAGAAGCCTTTAGTTTCCAATGACTAGAACTAGAAAATGAAGAACACATTAATCAATCAGCTACAGACAAGATAGAGAAAAAGATATTTTGAACCCATAATCCAGAAGAAAACAAAGACATATGGTATGTAAGTCTAGTGAATGTGGATCACAAACTCTCCAGAAGCTATATAAAAGAACATCTAAAAAGATATGGAGATGTTAAAAACATCGATATATATAAGGTAAAAACAAAGACCAAAGTAAAAGCCTATCTCAAGTGGCATAAACACTTCAAAACCAATCCTGAAGAAATATGAATGATACTGCTTGGAATAGAAATGACAAGAACAATCTTCACTAAAGAAGAACTGACTGATAAAGAAATAAATAAGATTTTGATTGAATGAAACAAGCATTCAGCCAGGCTATTAGGAACAAATAGAATACTCTCAAGTTTGGTAACCAGGACACTTAATGGTATAGAAGCTAAGGCTTGTTATATATCAAGAAACCCTTATATGTTGAAAAAACAAAACTTTACAGAAGTATGTTTTGCAACAAAAGAAGCACTGACAAGAGCTTGCAAGCAGTATATTTTCTTGCAAGGATTAAGACTATCCTGGAGCATAAAAGTCACAGAAGAAACTATAAGGGGTCCTAAACATAGAACTGAAAGATTAAGAGAAAGAATAGGGCATAGAACAGTAGAAACAGATACTGAACCCATATCAGAGCCAACATCAGACAATGAATCAATAAGCTTTAATACAACCATTGAATATAAGTGATCAACTAATCAAAGAAAAAGATATCAAAGTCAGAATAGTAACACTTCACAAAGACACCATAGAATACTAGGCCGTCCAGCAATAGGAAGTAATAGGATACCATTGGGAAACCCTATAAGTCCATCAGAAAACCAAACTAGGAGACAATATAACGAACCAGAGTTTGAAGATGAACAAGACCCACTAAAGCTTATATTGACAAACCTGAAAAAACTAAATGGAAGAATTGCCAAGCTTGAAGGCAAATCAAGATTGAGTTGACAAAAAAGAGAAGGGCCAGTATGGGTTGATCACTCCTAAAATATCACATCAGTTGATAAAGATAAATATGAGAAGAAAGAGCCCGGTTCTCCCTCAAACAAGATTTATAACAAGGGCAAAGTACGAAACATAGAAGCTGTAGAACAAGGTGGTGACCTAAACATAGATAAATTTCTACAGAATGAGTATATTACCTTTTTTAGAAACCAAAATATAGATGAGCAAATAAAGAATACAAAAGGGATAGAAGATAATATCCAGAAAAAAGTGGTAAGAATAGGCACACACAACATCAAAGATGCAACAGACAAAACAAATCAACAAAGTCTTATTGAAGAGATCAGGAACAAGGAATAGGTATTATGGGAATATATGAAACTAAGTTGACCCAAACCAATGCAAAATGGACTTTTGGAAA
>CAJVPT010001877.1:0-19545 GCA_910592055.1 Acaulospora colombiana | reverse complement strand
GGACCAATCTTGACTCTAATAAAGTTTCAGAACTGGTGCAGGAATGAGCTAGCACTTTAAAAAAAAAAAAAAAAAAAGGATCAAATTGGAGAATGCAGCTTTATAGTCACCAAACAACAATCTATCACAATACTAGTCCATAAAAGCAAGTTCTCAATAAGAGAAAGTAACAATATAGAAAGAAAAACAATCTGAAGAAATAGGATCTTTCCTAACTTTTTATTCATTATACTCTTTGAATATATATACCCCCAGCCCAACAGGAAGCAAACATTGAAATCCACTTTCTAAAAAGTACATACTCACATTACAAATACTTGAATAAACTACTTAATAGCTTTATAGAAAACTTGAAAGCTTTAGCAACAATTAGAGGAAAACTAGAAAACTATATCATTTTTAAACTATTTATCGATGATTCCTTAAACAACTTCAATAGAAAATACCACATGGGTTTGAACTGGATCATAATTACTTTAGATTTGAAAGAGCACACTTTCCAAAGACAAGTAACAACACACTTATTATATACCAGGATAGAAATTGCAGCAATCTTTATAGGCCTTAATATTCTATCCAAACACAGTTTAGCAACTTTGTATATAGATAGCCAGATAGCAATTAATAATATTTTCAAAATCCAAAAGAAAAATTCAGAAAAAATTATAAAAACATAAAAAAATTAAACCTTCTTCTTCAAATAATAGGTCTGTGAAAATAGAATCGGATAAAACTCTCTTTATGTAAAATAAAAGGATACTTAGAAATTGATCACAATAAACAAATAGACTGTTTGACATAGATTGATAAATAGAAAGAAATGAGACTAGGTAAGAAAGTGATCAAAATATTAAGAATACAATATAGTTCTCTAAAAATAGTTTACAATGAAACAACATCTTCATAAAAATTCCTATAAAGCTAATTTCAAAAAAGCTTATTTAGACAATTCATCTAGTAAACTAGAGACTCTTTAGTTGAACAAATACAACTATAATGCAAGAATAGTGAAAGAAATACATTGGTAAACAACTATTATCCTACTATAATCAATTAAAATAAGTAACTATCATATTGACTAGAAAGATCAAAAACTCAAAAAATTCTGTCTTAGTATTTGGAATGACGAACTGCCAACCAAAAGCAAACTCTATGCCAGAACTCTATTTCTGTACACAGACAACAAATGTTTCAAATGCCATGAACTAGAGACCAATATACATCCTTTTATCTGCAATCAACTCAGATTTACAACTAAAGAATTTCTAATCAATACTTTAATCACTCATATCAAAAAATATACAACACAAGAAAATAGAAAAAAATTTAAAAGCAAATTCACAAGCAAGATGAACTGAAGATATAAAGAATACTTAATAGCAAATATTAGAGAAGTTTTCTTCAAAGAATTAGTCTTTTATATCCAAAAAACAATATCTAACAAATTGAACAGAAAAACTTACCTTATCCAAATATGTACTGACATAATCAATTTCTTATACAAAACTTGGACAGAAAGATATAAAACATTTCAAAAATAAAAGGTCACTATAGGTATTACAAAAAAGAAGGAAAAACAAGCAAAATATAAAATCAAAAAAGAAGATTCAATATTCAATCAGAAGGAAAGATATATAAAAGATTAATACTGTATATCAATCTTATTAATAATTTTATAAATCAGTGGCTCACAAATATCATAAACAACTCCTTTATTTTTGAAATTTATTTCAGTACTAGTTCAGTTTTGATAGGTTAGCCCTCTCACAAAATATGGTAACAAGCTATAAGATAAGTATCCCAAAAAGGAGATTTCTTTTTTTTTTTTTTTAACCCTCTATCAGGTTAGTCCAAAAAAGGGATTTCTTTATTGAGTTTTGTTTAATAGTAAATAGGTAATAAGTTCTAGGATAACCATTCTATGTAATTTTATTGCAAATATATAAATAAAACAAGGCCGAGTCATTGTTTAAAAAAAAAATCAATTATTTAATCTTTAAATATACTTATCTTTTTACTAAAAAATAATACATTTATTTAAAACAAACTATTTTTTTTTTTTTTTTTAACCCACAATTATGCCGCAATGGCGTATCTTTATTGAAATATTGAGAAATACCTAAATATTTTATAAACTTTTACAAAGTGACTTACTTGTTGTTGTACATTATTAGTTAAAGAACTATGTTATTTAAAAAATATGAGGAGTTCACTAAGTTAGTTCGAACTAAACAAAACTAAGTCTAAACTAGGTATTCTAAGTTAAATTTAGGGAATAATATTTCACTCTTCTAGTAGCTTGACAATAGTGTCTCTAAGTCTGCCAGAGTCATTGCCAATAGTTTGTCACTGTAGATTATCCCAAAAAATGATGAATTGCTAAAGTTGATACTAGAAAAGGGGAAGGGAGAATGCAAATCAAAGCTCTTCAAAGGGTTTTTGCTTCATTTCACAGTTTCTTCTCGAAAAAGGTTTGCCTGATTGGAATATTCTCTCTCTGAGCTTCATGACATTTGAGAAACTTAGCCATTCCTAAAAGTGACTTCAAGAAGAATGTTTGGGGAACTTATCCTTCTTCTAATATACGGATTCGCTTATCGCTAGTGAGGTCAGTGTCATATTACAGAAGAGTTAATCTAACTGAAATAAAGAAATCTTTTCAAGAACTTTGCTTGACCGGGATAGAAGCTTGGAGACCTCAGCTTTTGTCCAAAAAAGCCTTTTCATCACCTGAGGAACTTATTGAAAGATGGGAGTTGAATCTTCTTTTCGTACCCATTGCTTGCTTTTCGGTATTATAATTGTTTCCTGGAGGTTTAACATATACAGTATGATAGAAGGTGACACTTTTTCTAGAACTTTCTTTCCTATATCACCAATGATATATTGAGACACATTAGTGTGACCAATAGGAATTTGTTTACATTCCAAAAACTGACATGTTTCGTATCAACCAATCACCTCATATACAGTATGATAGAAGGTGACACTTTTTCTAGAACTTTCTTTCCTATATCACCAATGATATATCGAGATACATGAGTGTGACCAATAGGAGCTTGTTTACATTCCAAAAACTGACATGTTTCGTATCAGCCAATTACCTTTGGTGAGGGTTTGTGCTATCAAAAATTCAGTATTAAACTGAAGTAGATAAAATTCCTCAGAAAATTATGAAAGCGATAGTTCTAAAAAGCCCAACAGTGACTGGAAGAGGAATTATTTAAAACAAACTATAATAAATTATTATTAATTTATATATATATAGAAATATATAAAATATATATTATAAAATGATTGATATTAATGGTATTTGATTTAATTATTTATTAAAAAGTTTATATTTATAGTTTAAAAATAAAAATATTAAATTAAATTAAATTAATAAAAAATTTTTAGTAAATAAATTAATATAAAGTTATAAACACTTAATAAAATATATATAATTAATTTAATAAAATGTTAAAAAAAAATTTTTTTTTTTGAAATAATTAAGATAATTTATATTATTTATAAACATTCAATATTTTTATTTTTTTATTTAAATAAAATATATTTTATATTTTAATTCTTAAAAAAATTTTTTTATATTTAAAAATGTAAACAAATAATTATAAATATCAATGATAAAATAAAATATTATTTTTTAAATTAAACTTAAGGTGGCTTAATTAAGATTTTATTTTATTTAATCTGGATTAGTACAATAAAACCTTTTTATATTTTAATATTTAATTTTAATATAATAATTTATAAATCCAATTTTGAAATAAATAATAATAATAATTATTATTATTACTAATGCTAAAGTATTAAAAAATATCAATATATTATTTGATTTTACTTTTACTTTTTTTTTTTTTTTTTTTGAAATTGGAGTTGTAAAGAATTTTTTTTTTTTTGTTTGATTTCAATCCAATAAAAAAAAATCCATAGCATTATAAATAATCATCTTTTTATCAAATTTAGGAAGATATCGATGCAGCAATTTAAAATAAAATGTTATTGAAATTTTTCAAAAAACTCGCTTAATTTAATAATTTAGTACTGTGTTTATTTATTTATGATTCATTGTAAAAGTCAATTATGACATGATATTCGAGAACATTTCTTGAAAAAGATATCGAATGTTATGTCCGAGTTGATGCCTCGCCGTAAGGCTGCTGTCAAATTGAATTTTTACAAACAGTAATTGCCACCAAAAAAAACAGATGCCTTTCATGAAAATGTAATAAGAACTTTTTTTTTTTTTCGGCGTGTCCTTTCGCAATAAGCCAACAGTTGCAGCCCGATACTGACTCCTGAAGTACGCCTCTGTTCGATAATTGGTGAGTTTGATGAGTTATTCATAAAAGCCACGACTCCTTGAGCCATAGACTTAAATTTATCCTTTCTGAATGTAAACAAAAAAATAAATATGGGATGTGACGTGATGGGGAAATTATTATTAAAAATCAGATACTCGTATAAACAAGAATGAATCTAAAACTCAACAAGCTAAAAATACTATTCAGTCATTCAAAGCCTCAAACCCAAACAATAGAAGGGGTAAGAAATGAAGGAAAGACCATTGAGTTCTAAGAATTCGATTGCATCCACTCCAATTTTTTGATAGAAATTGTTACTTATAAAGAAAACGAAGACTGTTTTTTTTTTCCGTGCCCGCACACATTATTGATGGCATTGAATCTTTAGCACTGTAAAATCCCAAAAGTCACTTTGTCACATTACATGCTATTTCGCGGAAATGACCCAAGTCGAAACCAACACGCAAAAAATTCAACCCCCGCCCAATGTTTATATAACGAAAGACATTACTGATGGATCAGTAAAGAATGATGGCCCAAGTCCATATGTGGTGCAATCTCCAATAGACGGCACAATTTCAAATTCAACTCCACCTCTGACTTCCTACACCAAAGTCCACAAAAATCTTTCGTTCTCCTATGTACCCTATTTCAACAATTTCCAGCATGGAACACTGGGCAGGACGGACAGTTACCTGATGGGAACCCTTCACCTAAACTACGAAAAATTGGTTCAAGTAAAGAAAATTCACTTAAATCTAAGAGGTTATGAAAAAACATCGTGGACAAAAACACAAGGCAGATCAAAACTTTTATTCAAAGGTGAACAGGTGGTGATAAATCAATCGTATAAGATATGGGAACCGCCGACAAGAGAGGAAGGAGAAATTGTTAACCTAGATGTACCGTTTAAAGTAAAGCTACCTTACAACTTACCAGATACTTTGGCCACCAGGATAGGAGCAGTATATTATGTTCTACGTGCCATAGTGCACCTCAAAGGTGGCCTAGTCTCTACCGCGCACAGTGTGGAAATTTTGTGTCCACTTAAGCGTACCATGATATTGAACAATGATAAAGATTCGCCCGCTCAATATCAAGGTGAATCCGATAGTCTTAATTATACATTCGTTTTACCACCCGAGAAAATAGTAAACATTGGAGTCTTTGTATCAATTCCCGTGCGAATTCGATTCATGATACCCGGTTTGAGTCTCGAAAGGATCGAGGCGTCTGTGAGAACCACGATGAAATTCAGGTGTAATGGCCAGGAAACTTGTAGATTGGTAAAGCGATCGGCCGAAGCGACAGTCCCACGTCAGGAACTAAAATATCTAAAGCTCGAAGAAGGTCAATATCGTGGTGATTGCGTAGCCACAGTAAATCTTTGGATTCCGCGAAGGATATTGCCCACGTATTATGGTCGGTTTATTACCATATTGCATGCGCTTATTGTTAAATTTGTGGTGGTGAATGATCGAAGCGGAAGTCATCATCAGAGTTTCCATGTCGAAGAAAGTATAAATATCGCTAATATTCATAAGAATTTTGACGTTGAACTGCCACCGGCTCCAGCGCCTACCAGATTTTTGAATCCAAGAGCCTTCTCACTCTATCCTACCACCAGTGATGACGGTGGAGCGATTGTAAAGCACGCGCACCAAAACTCAAGTGATGCAGAGTCGATTTTTAGCATGGATCGCACAGACATTGATGCTGCTTACGCGATTGTGAATCAACTTTACCAGTCGCATATGAAACGGCGATCTACCTCTTTGGACTTTTCTCCGTCTTTTCTATATGATGGGTAATTGAATACTCTACGTTGGTATTAATTAAATTCCCGGCGAAAGTTACAATAATACATGCTTTCTATTTTCAGGTCCGTGCCATCTAATTTTCCGCCAATCGTCCATCCTCTATCCGAACAATCGCCGATAAGCACGCTGTTCACCCCCGGAATGATACCTCACGGCCCAACCATAAAGCTTTAAAATTATGAGATATTTGATTTATCGACGAACGTGACTCGAGAATAAAATTCAAGACCATAAACCAAATATTTAACTTACCCCAATCCCTGCTTTTCCTGGATACAGTACGAATTTACTGTGTATCGGACTCGATTTTCTACTTTACCTTTTATCCTATTAAAAACTGCAAAATGTAAATAAAATGTAAATAAATATTAATCGAACTTACTGTATTTTGCAAACATATTTTGTAATGTGTAAATAGAAGAAAAAAGGAATTTATATTTGCATCATTCTCAATTTAAAGTTTATGTTTGCATTGTTTGTAATTTTAAATTTATAGTTTAGCAAGAAAATAATAATCCAACCTTTGGTTTGCAAACTGCCTTTATCAGTATTTTCAAAAGGAATTTATCATGCTTTATGATTAAGGAGAAGTGTGAACTTAATTTATTTAATTTTCATTTTAATAGAAAATAATTTAAAGAAATGTTAAAGGTAGAAAAATTTTATTAATGACACTTAACAAATTTCCAATTTAATATACTTTATAAATATATTTTAAAAGTATTTCTTATCTACATTTATTTATTTATTTTGGATCTTTATTTAATTTTAGATATTAGCTTTAAGTTAAAAGTAATAAAATAGAATTTTGAATTTTCAACAAGAAAAAATATTTACAGTAGATAAAAATTATATAATTAAAAAAAAAAAAAAATTTTTTTTTCTTAATAAAATAAATAAGATTCGTCAAACAAACTTACTTATAATATAAATTGATTTAACTTATGATTTTTTTGAAATTTCGAAAATCGAATATACAGTACGCTAACAAAAGTCTTGTATCACCCATCGATTTTTATTAATAAATATATATAAAAATCAAATTAATTAAAATTAATAAAATAATAATTTGCCTGACAATATGACCGAAGGTTACACTCGAAATAGGAGAAAATGCATTTCTAATTTAGGGCATGCTCATCTAATAATGCGACGAGCTCCTCATTCTATAAAGACCAAAAATTGTTTGTCAGCGAAAAGAAATCTCGTGTCATCAAGGTTTTGTAAGTAATGAAGTTCGGATTCGCGAGCAGACGCGTAAGCTTTCCCTCGGTTTTCATAGCCTGGTTTATTTTACCCTCACTCTCGGTGCATCAGGAGAAAATGAAATCGGGGAATCCATTCTGATTAGGTAATAATGTGGTGTAATATGAGTTTTGACTAAATGCGAATAGGCATTTTTACTGAGAGGATTGCTTGAGCGCCGTCACAAATAGAATTCTGTGGTACCATTTTGCTTAAAGTGCCTTGCATACTTATCTTTACTGAATTTTACTTTTTCTAAACGTATACTTTAATCTCCATATTCACATTTCAGTCTTCATTGGGATGGCATTGACAAAGGACGAAACTTCAGAATTGGCCTCATCTAATCCTTACGCCGATGAAACCCCGGTATCGGATCTTGTCTATTCATTTGATTGGTCTTCTACACCCCTGGGTCCCATGGACTCTTGGAGTCCTTCTTTGAAGACGGCGGTTGTACGTTTTGATTCACAATTGCTATGAGTGGCCTGAAGTAAATTTGTGCAGGATTCCGAGGAACGCGCAAATTTAAAGATCATGACCACATATATTTATTTATAATAGGACTTGTGTCTACATTCTGTATTCCCTATCGCGATATTTTATGGCCGGGAACATATTTTTATATATAATCAAAGTGGGTGGATTCCATTATTTTCTTCTGAACGGAGAAACCTCTTAATTAACCTTTACATAATCCAGTGTATAGGGCTATATTAAAAAAGAAACATCCGGCGGGTACGTACGCATTTTAAAAGGTGACCTTAATCGACAGCTAATCGTGTGTGTTAATGGCACTTGCATAATATCGACTTTAGCGTTGGGTACTCCTGCGAGTGAAGCCTGGAGTGAAGTTTACGGTACTCTAAAAGTGTGGTTCGACGAGCACGTATCTGATTTATTATCACGATTACCATTACATTCATCCATAAATAGCGTCAATTCTCATTAATATACTGTAACCTATAATAGAGTTTTTTCAAATGGAAAGGGTCAATTCAAAAATGACACATTCTTCTTGATGCACCGAGAGGGTTATACGGAAGAATGCTACTTTTCGTTTACCATGAGTCCCATATTTGAGGCGGATGGAACTGTCGGCGGCGTCTTTAATGCTGGTCAGGAAACAACTATCCGAGTTTTGGGTGCTAGAAGATTGAAGACCCTAAGTGAACTAGGAAACAGAACGCCCGGTACGTTATTAACGGATAAATAAACCACGTTTACACACGGTTTATCATGCTCACGTAATTTCGGGGGAAGTTTAGGCGCCAAGACGATGGAAGGCGCTTGTCACCTCGTGACTTCTGCGTTGCGTGCTTACAATGAGGATGTTCTTTTTTCTCTCATCTACATTATTAAAAACGATGATGAAAAACCCATTGCGGGTAGTAAAAAAGCGCACCTAATAGCCACAACTTTTGATGAGGGTCTTGAAATAGTGAAGGGGGATGATGAAGTTGAAGAATTAATCTTTGTTCAAGGAAAATCAACAAGGGAATTACCGGATTTCTTATTAGACACATTTGACGTGGTGGATCTGTTATCAACGACGGATTCGAGTAATTCTGAGTCATCCACTTGGCCATTAAAACAAGTGGAAACATCAAATTCGCAAGTTGTTGTTACTTTAAAAAATAATTCCTCTGCAATTCTTATGCCGGTGAGCACGTCTTTTGCGGGAAAGACGGTATTGACCGCCATAATTATTTTCGGCTTGAACCCATACCGTGCCTTGGATAAAGAATATTCGGAATTTTTACGGGTTCGTATAAAATTCCATCTTAGGTTTCGTTGGTGCTCCATTAAATAATTGAATTTTGCAACTTCGTGTCATAAGCTCGTTGTCAGCCATGTGAGCTTAAGCTTAACACATGGTCGATCACGCGAAGAGGAGAGAAAACAAGCAGAGATCTTAGCAGATTTGAATCGCCAGAAAATAATGTTCTTCCAAAATATTAGCCACGAGTTAAGAAGCAAGTATTGGAATTCTGTGATATTTGAATACACGTTTTCACCACCAAGTTAATATTGTCTCTATTTTGTCGATAGCCCCGTTAACATTAATGCTTTCACCGCTTGAAGAATCGATCCGCGACTGTCCCCCAGATCCACCCATCCTCCCTAATCTACAGATGACCCATCGAAACGCCCGTCGGTTACTTAAGCTCGTTAATACTTTGCTACAGGTTTGCCTTTTAAAAGCGATTGCTTAAATAACACGTTTCTTTGTTTATTCATTCATTATTCGTGGAAATCCTATGCGTAGTTCTCTCGAATTGAGGCGGGTAAATTAGAGGCGCAATTTCGAGAAACCGACATCGTGAAATACACTTTTGAGTTGGCTTCGAATTTTGAAAGCATGGCGAAGTCATTGAAATTGAGCTATTTCATCCAAATCCCAAGTCACGAAGAATTTTATAGCAAGCTAAAGCACAAAGTATTCATTGATAGAGATATGTATGAAAAAATCATATTTAATTTATGTGAGTAATTTCCTTTTTACGTAGTACCCCATCGGTTATTCGAAAAAAAAAATATAATAAGATATGAATGATTTCAGGTTCAAATGCGTTCAAGCATACTTGGACCGGAAATGTCACAGTTCGCTTGTATCCGGATTGCAAGGATGAAAAGGAGGTGATCGTACTCGAGATCTCGGATACAGGTATCATCGTAATACTATGCTCGCCCTCGTAAAATCTTTATCGTAAAATAGTGTTCGACAAATCATTACCTTAAAAGGTGTCGGGATTCCCGAAAAAGATATTCCAAACCTATTCCAGCGTTTTTATCGCGTGGAATCAAACCAATCGCGTAGTCACGAAGGTACCGGAATAGGGCTTGCGTTTGTAAAAGAGTTGGTGGTGAGGCATGAGGGTGAAATTTCCGTACATTCGGAAGTGAGAAAGGGCACCACTTTTCGCATAACGCTGCCGACGGGATATAAACATTTACCGGAAAAACAAGTTCATTTCGTGGACGATGAATTCGAAATAAATCCCATAAACGAGTATCCGACGAATGGACGGGATCTCTACCTCGAGGAATCGCACCAATGGATAAAAGATGCTCCCGACGATGATCCTGCTGATATTTCCTTGACCAAAGACGACAATGCCGATCACACCATGGACATCATGGATCTAGATACTTTGAATACTTTAGACGATTCGGTGTCTGGCGGAAAAGAGACGGGTGTTCAGTATGTCTTTCGGCCCTCGTTACGTGACGATGCAACTAATGTTCGCAAAATTTTTTATCGCGTTCTTATTGTCGATGATAACACAGATATGAGGTGCCATCGTTAATTCTTACATTCCTGGTCACATTGATTATGCTTCCTGACTAAACTGTTGTTATCCATTAATTAACACAAGAAATTATCTCCACGGGATACTGGTAAAGGAATTTAAAGTGTATAGCGCCCGCGATGGCCGCGACGCTTTGAAGGTATTGAAGAAACTGCCAAAGCTTCCTGACTTGATTTTGAGTGGTAAGGAATATCTGTCACCAATATAAGGTAGACATGTTCGGCTCATTCAACATATATTCAAATTTCCAATATCCCGTCAAATAGATGTCATGATGCCAAATATGAATGGCTTCGAATTATTAAAAGCACTCAGATCTAATCCAGTAACTCAATTGGTTCCCGTGATCCTCTTGTCCGCGAAAGCGGATAATGATGCTAGCACAGAAGGTTGTTGTCCCCCAAATTCTACCATTTCTTATTAAAATAGTAATTATATGCGTACTCTTCTTTAGGATTGGAGCAAGGAGCGGATGACTATTTAGTTAAACCATTTAGTGCCAAAGAGTTGATTGCTCGAATTGAAGTCAATATCAAACTCTCGTGTCTTCGTCAAAAAATTATGTCCGAACAGAGAGAACAATTAAAGATCAAGGAGTTACTTTTTTCCATAGGCGAAAAGATTCACTCCGGTCTCGATATCGGAAAAACATTAACTATAGCTATCAAGGAAATCAAGAAAGTATTGCCGTGCGATAGAATATTTCTTACCAAGTCCGATCCCATGAATTTAAATAATGCTCTTATCGTGACCTTTTTGGCCTCTGATCCAAACGAACGAGATTTGACTGGAAAACATAAACCATACTACACGTTTAAAAAAAACGAAACCAGTCTTCAAGAGATACGTTCGAAGTATAATCTCACGAACCTTTCCGTGGAAGATTATGATGGCATTGCCGATAAGCTCCATAGAATCATGGGAGATAATGAATGTCTTATAATGGAAAATTTCTATTCAAATATGATTGGACATTATGTTTCAATACTCACAATACCAATTAGAACAAACTCATCGACATGGGGATGGATCATCGTTAACAGGCCGCCAAATCAGACTTGGTCGGATTCTGAGAAAGCCTTCCTCCAACAAGTCGCAAATCAAATTGGTTTGGCAATAACACATGCAATGCTCATGGAAGAAAAATTAAAAAAAGAGGCTCAGATGGAGGCCGCAAAGGCAGCCAACGAAGCCAAAGGGCAAATTTTAGCCAATACTTCTCACGGTGAGCGATCGTTTTTTTTTTTTTTCTTTTTGCCACCAGTCCAGTTTATAATCAATTTAACGTATGCAAAATCTTGAAATATAAAATTCAAATCAACACTAGAACTCCGGACACCGTTAGGGGCAATCATAGGGGTATTGTCAGCGTTTGAGGATACGCCGCTGACCAAAGATCAGAAAGAGATGGTCCATATAATGACGCGTGCATCTGATGTTGTTCTTTCCGTGGTTAACAATATTCTCGATGCAGCAAAACTGGAAGCGCAAAAGATCACTCTCATAAATAGAGACTTTGATCTACTTCAGGCGGTTGAAGAAACTCTTTACATACTTGGTGAAAAAGCGGGCACGAAGCAACTTGAAATGATTTTGTGCTTCGAACACGCATCTTTACCAAGATACGTAAAATCGGATCCCGATAGGTACAGTTAACAAGGTTACACGGTACATATATATTTCTTTAATGTCTTGGATTGAACAAACATCTCGATGATTAATACGTAATTAGGTTGCAACAAGTCTTAATAAATTTGTTGTCCAATGCGTAAGTTTACATTTTATGGGTATCTTCACTATACATTAATGTCCAAAATTGGTGATTTTAATTCAAAATAAATTTGCCAATCCGTCCAAAGTATAAAATTCACGGAGATCGGCGAAATAGTCGTCAAAGTTTCGATGGCCTCCACCAATAAACCAGCAAACGAAGATGATGTTGATAAAAAAAGCGCACTATATGTGGAAATAATCGACACTGGCATTGGGTAAGTGTTAAATTCGAGTTATATTTCTCTTTACAAAATCAAGGTTGCATTTAACTATGGTTTTATGCATATCCCGATCATAATTTAGCATCGATCCCAAATTCATGGAACATATATGGGAAAGTTTTTCACAAGCAGATGCCTCAATGACGAGGCGTCAAGATGGTACGGGATTGGGTCTTTCAATATGTAAGCATCTAGTGGCCATAAACGGAGGGGAGATGGGGGTTACCAGTGAACTAAGGAAAGGGAGCCGGTTTTGGTTTACATGGAATGTCGAACCGTTACAATCTATGGCCGCTGATCGACCTATCCTATCGCTTCCTTCGACTCCTCGATTCGAACGCGTCCTTGTGATTGACCCGGTTAATATATCTCGTGAGATTTTAGTTGGGCACATCGGTGATCACATTAAACGAGTTAATGCATTTGACACGGTTGAAAAGGGTGTTGAATCTGTAAAAATGTGGAAAGAAAAACACAATGAAGTATACGATCTTGTATTCTTTAATATTTGCAAGGATGATGCGAATGAAATTAAAAGTGCGGTGGAAGAGTTAAGAAGCTTATGTGGGGATGAGCTGTACATAGTATTAATGGTATTTTGGTCAGTTAAGGGACGCACCTTGGGGAAAGAAATAATGAAAGATGTTAAAGGTCATATTACTTCAATATACAAACCCATAATGCAAAAAAGAATACTAGATTGTTTATACGATAGTGAAAATTTTAATTCGACGCCCAATGAATTAAATGATTACGACATCGTTAAATCATCGACAGATTTAAAATTAGAAAAATATTATCGTAATAATCGACCTTTTACCCGCATCAACAAAGGTAAAGGTTTATCTGTTCGCGATTTGCGAATAAACTCAAGTGATGACGATGACGACAATACTGCAATGTTGATTGACGAGGAGGAACCGAGGAGTGAAAAATTGGATCCAGCCGATTCCTCGCCAGCCAAATCATTAAAAAGAACGCACCCCGAAGATAATGAAAATACAGAATCTCTTGATGGTTATGGTCATGCATCAAAGTCAAGGACGCGCCCGACCTCAAAATCAAAATGCGTTTTGTGCGTGGTGAGTTCTCTCTCAAATTTGTTGCTCAATATGCACGCTCGTTAACTAATTTGCATCGTCTTCTGTTTAATAGCAAAGTCCCTTAAACCTAAAAGTTATACAAAAACAACTTTCGAAACTTGGCTACCAGTCATTGTCCGCAACAAACGGACAAGAAGCCGTAAACTTAGTAACAGACCTTGCCAAACACTCAAATGATGGAAATTCATCCACATCTTCACATTCGGATCGTCGTGAAAATATTTCTTTGATTTTGATGGATTGTGTGATGGTAAGTGGATTGAGTTTATTTTATTCTTTTTTTTCCTATTACATGCTTGACTTTTTTCTTTAATTAAATTCGCCTACCGCAGCCAGTGATGTCAGGAATCGATGCTACCAAAGCCATAAGAGCAATGGAATCATCAATATCACAAATACCCATTATTGCATTAACAGCTTCAACTGCTCAAGGTTTAAGAGAAAGATGTCTCGAATCGGGGATGAATGATTATCTCCAAAGCCCGGTGGTAATGTCGCACCTTAGAGAAATGCTGAACAAATGGCTAGATGATTGAGCAAGAATGAATTTCCTCAAGTGAAGAATTAATTCTCTTCATAAAAAATGTTCACTTTGAGTGTTAAAATTCGATATGGAAAATACATATTTCTTTCATAAATTATGATTTGCAGTATGTTCATTGCTTCTTTCTTCGCTGTTCATTTTCTGAATCGTCGATCTTGCTTCTCTTACTCTAATTCTTAGGACATTTATTTCCATCCAATTATGACAACCTAAGATTTTTACTTTTAATCTTTTTTTCCCTTAAAACTGCATATGCTGTATGTGCATAAATCTTTCCTAAAGTTTGCGGTTACCCTTATTCGGATACTTTACAATCATGTTATTATTTGAAACCTATAAGCATTCTTTTATTAAGATTTAAGTAAATAAGTTAACAAATAAAGATATCGCCGAATATTCTAGTAGAAATTTGGAATTTTAGCAAAATTCGTGTGAAAATTTAGATTCAATAAAAATTATAAGGAACTTGAATTCATGAGATTAGTTTACTAAAAAATGCACCATGCATGTATGCTAATCAAAATAATTATTATTTCTGAAATTAAGTTTCAAGTGTTCTTAAAAATTGTATAATCTTATTGATAAATATATTTAGTAAATAATTAAATATATCTTAACTATATTTATTAAACAATGAGCGAGAATTGTCTAAGTATTCTAGAAAACAATGGTGCATTTTTTTTTTTATTTTTTTTATATAAATATCTGTATATTTTGTTTTTACCATTAGATCTTTTCAAATCTATAATTATAATTAGTAAAAAAATAAACTTTAGCAATTATACTTTTTGCATTAATTTAAAAATGTCACAATTAACTATAGAACAAAAATCTCAAGCTATAATATTAATCAAAGGATATTCGTTGCATGATATTAGAAACTATCTTGGTGCACATTATTCTACTATTCTTCGATTAAAAAAAGATTGAAGAAATAGGTAGCATTAAAAGAAAGTCTGGATTTAGTTGACCCTACAAGTTATTCAAATGAGAAGAGTAAAAATTTTACGAAATAAATGTTCAACAGCAATTTTAGTTCAAAAAAAATTACTTATCAATAATGGCATAAAAATAAATTACAGTACAATACTTAGAATATTAAAGGAATATGGTTTTGTAGCTAAAATTAAGAAAAAAAATCTTTATTTACAAAAAACATTGTCAATTATAATTAAATTTTGCTAGAATATATAAAGATTAGTTAGTAAAATATTGGAGTAAAATTATATAATCAAATAAGTAAAATTTCAATTAATTAATTCAAATAAATAAGAATTTTATTGAAAAAGACCTAGAAAAAAAATTAATAAATATTATATAAATCTGACTGTTAAATTTGATAGTAGATCTATCTTTATTTGAAAACATATAATTTGAAAAAATCTTAAGTAAGTACTTATATCAAATTAATGAAAAGTTAGATTTATAAATTATATAGAAATTTTATTAAATAAATTTATAAAAACTTTAGAATATTATGAATTGGATAAAACTAATATAATTTTTATACATGATAACAATTCTAAACATATATTAAATATATTAACAATTGGATTAAAAAAATAATATAAAAACATTAGATTGGCTACCATATTTACCAGACCAAAATTCTATAGAACATATTTGAAATAAAATAAAACATAAATTAGATAATTTAAAATAAAATTAATAATGTAGAATAATTATAGAAATCAATTAATAATATATAAAATTCAATTAAATAGAATTTTATAAAAAATTAATTAAAAATATATTACATAAAATCAAAGATATTATTATAACTAGAGAAAGTTATATAGGTTGATAATAAATAATTATAAAGTTTTTTTAAAATTTAATAAACTAATATATATTATTTTTATCAATAAACTTTTTTTAAAAAGGTATCAAAAAATTGTATTATCAAAATTTAAAAAATTATATAAGATAAGTATATCTAATTTGATACAGTTAATCTTGCTTAATAGTAAAATTTTATAAAATCGATATAAAATAACTAAGTTTTTACTAAATTCCATACAGATACATCTAAAATAAATATTTGTTCAAAAATTTTTTTTATTTAAGCAGAAAGTGACAGAACTTTATACTTGTATGTGAACTTTTTTAAAAGTCAAAATTATCAAATGATTGAACTAATTTGATACACTGCAAATAAATAAGGTAATTTTATATTTTAAGCCATTTTATATCCTTAATATGTTGCTTTTCTGCTTTTATATATACAGTATTCTCCTTTTTTTTTCTTTGCACTTCTTGTTTTTTAACCTTTTCAGCTTCACGAACTAATTTTTTTTGAAGGATCACTTCTTTTTTTTGTCTTTTCTCGCTGTCCTTTTGTTTTGCCTCCTCTTCTGCTTCCCTTAATGATTGCAATAATTTTTCATGTATAACTAACTGAGAAAAGGGTATAGTTTTTTTTTTTCATTTCAGCAGTTGGGATCCTTCTTGTTCTTTATCAATTTCCAGTTCTTCAGTTGCTCACAACCATAATATAGAGAATACTTGAGTATTTGTCACAACAAACTTGTGCCGGGATTTTTAAAGGTTTCAAGCTCTTCCTCTAATTATTCTACTTTTTGATTTAGTGACATGACTTCTGACATCAACTCTTCCTTTATAGAATTCACTCAGATGAAGGGATTATAACTTGGAATCAATTTCGAAAAAGATTGTAAAAACAAAGCTATTTGATTAAGGATTTTTAAAACATCAACTTGTTCCATTACTAACAAGGGATCTAAATGGTCAGGGCAAATAATGCTGGGATTAAAAGGCCAAATTCCATAGTTTTGAAGACATTGCATATTATGATAGGTGTATAGCTTGCAAGATAAAATGGTCCTAAAACTTTAGTGAATATATGTTTTGTCACATGTTTATTATCATTATTAATTTTAAACTTATCACACTCCTTAGTATATTCTCTTTTTAATGTAGCAAATGGCAATTCAGCTGACTATAAAATATGAGTGGTGTGAAAAGAGTGGTATAAAGAAGAATATTGTTTTCAAAGCAAAAGTTAGTACTAGTATAGTTAATATAACTTTTGTGACCATATATAATTAGCAAAACAGAATGAGTAGGAGGAATTGAATTAATAAAATGTTTAATATATTTTTGAAACAAGCTTTTCCGCATACAACCTGTTTCAGTAAATTTCATAATAGAACCAGCAGAGGCACTGTTTAGAAGATCTGGGATTATTCACTTTCCCTTATAGATAATCAATGGTGAAATGTAAGTTTTAGCAGCTGAGATGGTAAGACATATGTAAATATATTCATGAGAGTTTTTGTATAAAACCCGATGGACTTGAAGAGCACCCTTTTTAGCTATGACCTTTTGAAGTTGAGGTTCGATAGCAAAGTTCATTTTATCTTAAAAAGAAAAAAAAGGCATGAATAAAAAATACAATTCTTGCAAATAAAAAAAAAAAAAGTAGTACCATATTCCAGATTCTGTTGGGGGTAAGTGAATACTCTTGAATAATTTTTTTAAGCTTATTAAAGTGATCATTAATAATGATAGGTTTTGTTTTTTGTATGCAGACTTCATTTAAAGCTTATGGTACGTAAAATGACAGTTCTGGGTGATTCTTCATAAAGCATTATCACCATTTTTGTCCTGGACTATTTTCACTAAAAGGATTAGGTCACTCACTTTGACTAACAATTTCTATTATGCATTGGTTTATGCCAGACCTGGTTAATCCAAAGCCAAGTCTCTGCATATTCAAACAATAACCGATCAGCTATCTTTCTTCAGGATTTATCAAAATTTTAGTACAACCTGGGTGAGAAAGGGAACCATTATTATTAATAGCATGTCTGAAGGTGATTTCTAAAAAACCATAGTCTTTCACAATACTTCTAGTACTTGGAATTTGATCAGTTGAAGAGTTTTTAATAGCCTTAAGGGTATTATTAATGGCAGTATGTCGAGTATTATAATCACTATATTTTGACATAGTTAAAATAGAACAGGAATTATTAGAGTATTTGAAACAATCACGTATCAATTTATAATCTGTGACACATGATTAAGTGATTTGATTGATCAAATACATATCATGACAGACAAGAAAAACCCAATATAGAGTTGCTATGAACATGGACCACAAGATATCAGCAGTGCATCAAATTAGGCACTGCATCAAATTAGGCATACTTACCTTATAGATATATATAAAAAATAGGATAATATCCTTAAAGAATTATTTTAAAGAATAACTTAAGATTTTTCTAATAGTTACTTAATATATAATTAATAAGCTTTGTTTGAAGATATAAAAAAATTTCAAGAAAAAGATTTAAAACAGTTATGATAAACTTAAAAAAAAATTAAGTATTATTAAAAAAAGAAAAAAATATAAAAAAATATAAAAACAAATCAAACATATTGACCATATAAGACTATGACATCATTGCTCTTTCTACTAATTCTCTGACTACACATAAAAAAGATGTTTGCAAAAATTTACTATACTTCTTTACTAATAAAGTTTTATCACTTTCCTTAAATTAACTTGAAGAATATTTCAAAAACTATCCACACTTCCTCTCTATATTATTTATATTTCTCTTCTAACAAAAACCAAATTTTTGTAATCAAAAGTCTAAAAGATACCTTTTCTATCAATAACAAGAAAGTTTTGAAAGAAAAAAAAACTTATCTCTACTATCTATCTGGCATACAGAGAAATATTACAGAGTTGTCTTGTGAAGAGAGTATTAATTTTTCATTTTCTTTTCTACTGTATGAACTCTAATAGTGTTCTTTTTCAATTTTTTCTGAAGAATTTTACCTACCTCAGTTTGACTCTGAATTTTAAGTAGCACAAAATTTCTCGTAAACTGATTGGTTCAGTAAAATCACATTAGTAAAGGAATGTAAACAAACTTTTATTGATTACCCCATGTATTTGAATTAGAGTAGTCAGAAATAAGTACTATTACTAGTCGAAATTATGTCATTTGATAGCTGAATTATTGCCGAATTTGATTAAATTTAATAATAAAAATATTGCCGAATTCTTTTCGATTGCTGCCACTTAGCATATTACATTTTGGCAATAAAGTGGCAATCAAAAATTCGGCAATCAAAAATTTGGCAATCAAAAAATCAGCAATCAAAAAATTGACAATCAAAAATTCAGCAATCAAAAATTCAGCAATCAAAAATTTGACAATCAAAAAATTCGGCAATCAAAAATTTA